>PVJS01000602.1:0-122382 GCA_004027185.1 Glis glis | reverse complement strand
AGAGAGAGAGAGAGAGAGAGAGAGAGAGAGAGAGAGAGAGAGAGACAGGGAAAGAAGAGAGAGAGAGAGAGCTGAGGCTGGCTGCGAACCCGGATCCTCTGGTCTCCACCTCCCAAAGTACTGGGATTACAAGCGTGCGCCACCATGCCCGGCAAGGGATTAGATGTATTTTAAAGGTGCATTTGTACTCTGAAAAGACATTGTTCTTCAATTAGGGAGTCTTTTCAGAGCCACCTGCTCTTGTCTTGCTGGGTGCCCTGTGTTACCTGCAGTGTCCCGACTCCTCAGCTTTCCCACAGCTGCGTACTGCCACAGCTTTCCTCTCCCGGAATCCCGCTCCAGCCACCCTCCAGCCTGGAAAACCCCAACTCAGATGGTAAGAATAAGACTAATTCCTTTGAAAAATACTCCTTGCCCTTTCCTGTACACAGATGGAGTTTTCCTTCCTTTTCTGTGCCGCCCAAACCTCTGCTGTATCCATTTTTCTGTAGCGTTATACATTCTGGTCCCTAGGACACGGCACCATGGGCTTCTGGAGGTCAAGGAGGTAAAGGTCAGGCCTCACAGGGTTGTATTCCTAGCCCAGAGCACGCTGGTAGGCACACTAGTCATGTTAACTATATCTACAAATGGCTGATTCTTCATAGGAGCCAATGGTGGCAGCCATGGGTCCAAGGGAGAGTGTCAGACTCCTTTCCCTGTCCACACCTCGCCCCTGTCTCTCACACTGCCCATACCTGAAATGCTCATATGCTAACATGAGTGAGTGGAGACTAATTGGTCTCGGTTCTGGACTTTGAGATCTTATTTGGTTCTCTTCTTCCTCCTCCCCTTCCTCTTCTTCTTCCTGCTCTTCTTTCTCTTATTTCTTCTTCCTCCTTCTCCTCTTCCTCTTCTTCTTCCTTTTCCTTGCCTCCTTTTCTTCTTCTTCTTCCTCCTCCTTTTCCTCTTCTTATTTCTTCTTCCTTTTCCTCTTCCTCTTTTTCTCCCCTTCTCCTCCTCCCCCTCCTCTTCTCTTCCTCTTCCTTTTCCTCTTCTTATTTCTTCTTCCTCTTCTCTTCCTCCTCCTTTTTCTCTTCTTCCTTCTCCTCCTCTTCTTTCTTTTCATTCCTTTTCTTCTTCTTCTTCCTCATTCTTCTTCTTCTCCCCTTCCCCCTTCCCCTTTCCCCATCTGCCTCCTTCCCTTCTTCCTCCTTCCATAAGCCTTGGGTGCTAAGAAGGCCTAGCTGCTCTCCTCCGTCGTTGCTCCACTGTATGGTGGTCTGGGGTGGATGGGACAGAGGGGGCTGCTCTCTCTGCTGGGGGACACTACCTACTTCTTGAAGAACCACCTTAGATGCAACATTTGTATGGCAAGAGGGGGGTGGACCAAGGGGGAAAAGGAGTCCAGGGAATAAGAAAATGAGACAGGGAATACCTTCTTATGATCAAGCCCAGGCCTATGGGGACCACACTTAGAGCGACTCTCACAACACTCAAAGGCCTGGAATGCTTTGCTCATCGCAGGAGCTCTGGTAATACTGAGCACACCAGAGAATGAGCTGAGGTTCTCATCTTGTATGCACACACCTCTATCGGGAACTTGAAAGTGAAAGGAGGGATGAAATCAGAGGGAAGTGTGTGGACAGGGTAGGACAAGGTGTGGGTATGGAAGGTTCTAGATCTGTTGCCATCATTTCACTTCAAAATGTCTAACAGGCAACACATTATTTTAGGTGCTGTTAATAAAATGGCATTTTAAAAGTTCTATACTTAGATTTTCTTGCAGCTAGTCTCAATTCAGGAGGTTTCAGTCATTTTATGACAGTTGTTGACCATTTAAAATCTCTCATCACTACCAGAACAAGCCTTAGTAAAAGAAAGGAAACACAAAAGTAGGTGCTCCCTGTCTTATTCTGACCCAGCCTCTTAGTGGGTATGATAAACACAGATCTACAGACGCAGAGAGAGGAGTCATCAACGGCCAGGGTTGCAGAAACTCTGTAGCTGAGCTCAGCACCCATGGACATCATGGTTAAAACTGAAGGCAGGCTGTGGCTTCCTTGTGTGAGACTGTGATAACAATAGCTCTGGCTTTATGACACGTTTCATATGTGTGCCAATGCCTGACTCCCCTTAACTGACAGGGCGCCCACCTCCCAGGCGCTGGGACTCAGGGATGTTCCCTTCTCTGGAGCCCATGGCCTGATGGCTTGGCCCTCTCTCCCTCCTTCCCACCATCTGAACATGTCTGACCCACAGGGATTCTCCTGCTCTTTGTACTTTAATCTTTGCACGTTTCCATCTGCTGTTTCTTTGGGTTGTCCAACAATCCTGAAACATGTTAAAGAGCAGTGATTCTAGCCGGGCGTGGTGGCGCACGCTTGTAATCCCAGTACTTTGGGAGGCAGAGACCGGAGGATCCGGGTTCATGGCCAGCCTCACCTCTCTCTCTCTCTCTCTCTCTCTCTCTCTCTCTCTACCTAGTGAGGCCCTCCACAACTTCGTGAGACCTGGTTTCAAAATAAAGCATAAAAAAATAGGTCCGGGGGTGTAGCGCGGAGGTAGAACGCCCCTGGGTTCAACCCCCGGTACCGCAAAAAAAAAAAAAAAAAAAAAAGAGCAGTGATTCTAGCTGTGTGTTCAGACCGAGGGGGAAGCTGGTTCCAGCACAGACTCCTGGATCTGTCCAGCCCTGGAGGTCCTTGTGTGGCCACCTCGCCCCAGCCTCTGCACGTTCACCTGCTCCACTGTCCAGGGCCACTTCTGCACCTTCCTTCTGTGTGAGCAGGTTGTAGTACTTAATATTCCCATGCCTCCATTTTGTCATATATAAAATAAGGCTGTGAGGATTAGACCAGGAAAACATGGAAACCTAATTTCTGATTAGAACATGATGTCTGGTTAGGTAGGAATAATTTGTCAGCTTATAGAGAGACCAGACTGTAGTGTTTTAAATAAGATGAAAGTTAATTTCCATCCAAGGTGTAGGAGATGGACTAATCAGGCCTAGAAAGGCAGATCTGTGATGTCATCAGTGACCCTGGCTCTTTCTCTAGTCTGAGATTTCCAAATTTACCTCACAGTCTAAAGTGCCTTCTGAGACTCCAGCAATCACATTCATGTTCCAAACAGGAAGAAGAAGGAAAAAGAAGGGCGCCTCTCTTTTGTGTTAAGGAAATTTCCTGGAAGCTTATATAACAAGCAAACACTTCAGTACAAAGGGCAGAGTGCTCAATAAGTGTAATGTACTATGATTATTATTTCTAGCTTCCACCTCAATTCTGTGATGTATCCCTTGTGATATATGAGAATCCAAAGACAATGCACCTGACAATGCACGTGCCTCATTTCTCTCCAGTGGCCTTGAAGCTCCCCCATCTGAGTCAGTTGGTGATTTATGCCTCGAGGATGGGACATGACCTACAGAAGGCCACTGCTTTTTGCTAAGGTCCTTGGCAGCCTTATGTTTTCTAGCTAATACCTGAATCTCTAAATGTTTCCTATCATGTAAGTGCACGGGAGCCTGCCCGGGGAGACCCAGGAGATGGGCTCAGTGTGGTTTCAGAGGACCCTGCTGGAGCACAGCACTGAAGCACAGGGTGCAGGGCTTGCTCAGCCTGCAGTGCCTCTTGCTTATAGCAGACCCTCGAGGACATGGTAGGACAAAAAGGAAGTGTGGCTGGTTAGCTGGTTTTTGGGTGTTTCTCTCTGTATGTCTGCAGTGTGTGCTGATGTGTGCCCAACACGCAGAGACCCTATTCTAGCCAGGAGAAGGACCCGCTCTTTAGTTCCAGCCCAAGCACCACCCTTGTCCTGGTTGGTGGTGTCTGATTTACAGAGATATATGACATCTAGGCCACAGGCGGTGGTCCACACAAGCAAAAGGAAGAGGGTTGTTCACTCTGACTCATTTGGGCTCCGCCTAGGAAAATACTGTCTTGTTTTTTTTTCTCAGTCTGAGTGTGAACTTTTTTAATTTTTTTTGCGGTACCGGGGATTGAACGCAGAGGCGTTCTATCTACCTCCACGCTACGCCCCCGGCCCTATTTTTTATACTTTATTTTGAAACCGGGTCTCACAAAGTTGCGGAGGGCCTCACTAAGTAGAGACAGAGAGAGAGAGAGGGAGAGAGAGCGAGAGAGCTGAGGCTGGCTGTGAACCCGGCTCCTCCGGTCTCCGCCTCCCAAAGTACTGGGATAACAAGCGTGCGCCACCACGCCTGGCCTGAGTGTGAACTTCTTAGCACAGACGTTTTCCATATTGGGTTCCCTGGATTTAGAGTATAGAATTTTCAGTTTAGGATGTAACTCAGTCTCTGTCTGGTCATGAGATGTTTGGTGTAGCTTATCACTTCTTGCTCAGATATTCATTTGTGAAAAGAGTAACGGTTTATTCCCCATACCTCCCCCCGCCCAGGGGAAAACCCTGAAAAGCAGGAGAGAAACCTTAGAAGACAAGATTGTTTGCATTTCCAGAAAATAGTGCTACGGATTTGTCTTATTTTAGGTGCTTATAACCTCAGATGATCCATTACACTTGTATATTTACTCAGTTACTGCTTCTTTGACAATGACCTTAGGTGCCAGGAAGTTGACAAAGGAAACTTTTCCTTTGCTCGGGAGACTTGTGCCACACACTAGAACCCTGGTATTAGAAATTATGATACCTAGCTGGGTGTGGTGGCACATGCCTGTATTTGGGAGGCTGAGACAGGAGGATCATGAGTTCAAGTCAGCAACATAGCGAGACCCTCAACTTTGAGAGATCCTGATTCAAAATAAAAAATAAAATAGGACTTAGGGCGTAGCTTTGAGGTAGAATGCCCCTGGTTACAATCCCTAGTTCCACATATGCAATCACATGTGTGCATGTGCACACACACAAAGAAATGGGGAATAATGAGGATTTGGCACATATATTCTATCTTGAATGTGTTTGTACACTTCTGGATGAGGTTGCTATGGTATGGGGAAGATAATGATGTGATCCTTACCTAAAACAAAGTTTAGAATATAGTTGGGGTGATAAGACAAGCACCCATAGAGAATGCTGAGGAAAAGAATTTCCCCCAGATAGTGTGGGGTGTTTGACTCTCATGAAGGAGTGTTCTCAAATCTGTCCACCTCTCTGGCTTGACTAAAAAGAGCCAATGACAATCAGAAGATTGTACAAATGAGGCACTTTGAAAACTGTAAAGTCATTATAAAACAGAGAAAAACTTCAGCAATGACAAAAATAAGTCACTAAGATGATAATGGACATGAATTGGCAACCCCAGTGAATGATTGATTCCTTAAAGTATTTCCAGTGGAGTATTTTTTTAATTGATGCATTATAATCATACATCTTGATGAGGTTCAGGGTGGCAGAGGCATACATGCACACATCGCTCATTTAGCCCTCCCCCAATTCCTACCCCATTCTCTCCCCTTCTCTCCTGCTCAGCATAGTGATTGACTTTGATAAGTTTGTGTATGTACATTATGTGTATTAGGGTGTTTTCCTCTTCCACTGTGGAGAATGTGACTGCCAGAAATAGGTTAACATTTGCCTTGGAAAGGTCTAAGGGTCATGGAATGCCATGATCAGACTGACGAGCTAGCTGAAAGCAGCCTGGTTCTCCAAGGTAAACGTTCCTGTGTCTCTTGCCAGCACCTGCTCCCAACTATCCCCCTATTAAACATTGTCTCAGGGATCTTCTGTACATTCACAGTGGTTTTATTGCTAATTGACATCTCAAAGACTCTCTGCAATTGTTCTGTGGCCTGCCCAGTTAAATGTTACCCCCTAGCCCACTGCACATTTACTTTAATTAAACTTTACCTCCCAAGCTCTGCACGTATGCAGTAGCATCTATACCTCAACTTCCCCCCTCAAGAATGAATAAAATCTGTGGACCAGTGTCCAGCGGGGCCTTCGCCAAAGAGTGAGGTCCCCTGGCCTGCCCCTCTCAATCTGCTCTGGGTCTGCGTCATTCTTTTCCCCTCAGGTGTGCCGTGGGACGGTCACTGACAAGTGGAGCCTGAACAGGGACACTTGGAACGAGGACAGGGGGAAAGAAGCCGAGGAAACTGAGGATAACCTAAAGTGGTGGGAGCTCCGCATCGGATCCATAAGTAGACAGGGATTCGACTGTCCTCAGAACTTAGAAGGTCAGGGTAACAAATGGGGAAAACTTTATCAGCAGAGCAGAGGGAGTATCTAAGAATACTCCGACACCTCCTAAAAGCATCGGGTGCTGCAGTCAGCGAGGATCAGCTGCTCAAATTATTGCAAGTAGTGCTAGAAGGAAATCCTTGGTTTCCAGAAAGAGGCACCCTAGATATAGGAATATGGGATAAAGTAGGTAAGAACCTGAAAAGGGCACAGCACGTGGGAAAAAGGGTCTCAGTTCAAATTATAGTCACTTGGGGCCTGGTCCATGGGGCTTTGTTAGTGCTAAACTCAGTGAGGAATTTTCTACCCATGAACTGCCACCAACACCGCTGCCTTCCTCAGCAGGACCTCTTTCTCAGGCTTCTGAGAAGCAGGAAGAACGGCTGGCTCCCCCTCCCCCCATAAGGCAGCAGCCAGCATTGGTAGAGGCGCTTAGGTGGGCTGCATTAGAGGGAGAGATTTTAACATGCCCAGTATAAGTACAGGATGGTGCTAATATCTTTACCCCTGTAGATTATGATGTGTATAAAGAGGCCAGAAAGAGTATTAGAGAAAAAGGAGCCACTAGCCCTTATACTAAAGGGTTGGCTACCGTCTTAGGGACACAATATCAGGTGACCCCATGGGATTGTACCCATCTAGCAAAAACTTGTGTAAGTGGTCCTCAATATTTAAGCTGGAGTTCTGAATATGATGATCAATGTAGTAAGCAAGCCCATCGTAACTCACTGGCTGGACAGAATATCACAGTGGAAATTCTTCAGGGAAGAGGTCCTGCTTATCAACAAGCTCTTACAGGAGTATTTGGACCTCTCCCTGTTGGGATGGTCGGGATAATAATGGGACAATCGAATCTAAATGCAAAAGGGCTTACTCTCATCCCAGGGGTCATCAACAGTGATTATAAAGGAGAGATACAAGTGTTAATGACAGGAAAGGAAGTACATAGTATTGAGCTGGTACAGATCGCTCAGCTCCTTATCCTGCCCTGTTGGGTTCCACATACAGCTAAACAGGAGAGAGGAGAAGGTGGATTCAGCTCTACTGGTCAAAACTTTGCATTGTGAACACAAAAAATAGCACAAGATCAGCCCACACTAAAAATTTTTATAAATAAAAAACCTGTTTGGGGTTTAGTGGACACAGGGGCTGATGTTACTATAATAAGTAAAGAACAATGGCCTCACACCTGGCCTCTACAGATGTCATCATCCGGATTATCAGGTATTGGAGAATGTAATCAGCTATGGCAAAGTACTAATATACTTGCTGTTCAGGGACCTGAATCCCAGACAGCCACCTTACAGCCCTATGTGGCTCCTATAAGCATCAATTTGTGGGGACGAGATCTACTCTCTCAATGGGGAATATCTCTTACATCACATTTTTCCTAGCGGCCTCTGCTATTTCCCTGCTACCCTTAAAGTGGAAAACTGATAACCCCATATGGTTAGAGCAGTGGGCCCTAAAAGGGGACAAACTAAAACAAGCCCATTTGCTTATTCAGGATCAATTACAAACTGGTCATATTGAACCCTCAGTGAGCCCTTGAAATTCTATTATTTTTGTTATACCTAAAAAAAATCAGGAAAATGGAGATTGCTTCATGATCTAAGAACTATTAATGTTAGGAGCCTATGGGGCACCTCCAGGCAGGCCTGCCCCATCTACAATTCCTAAAGATTTGTCTCTTTTTGTCCTAGATCTTAAAGATTGGTTTTTACACTGTACCCCTGTTAGCTTGGGGACGACATTCCAGATGTGTTTTGTTACAGAAACAACCTCGTTGGCTGCCGATAGGGTACATTAAACCCTACCATGGCCAAGGACCTGACTCCAAGAATACAACAAATGGAATTGGAGGAGCCCAGCTCCCGGGAGCCATCCATATTTACACTCCCGACAGCAGTGATGCCCTGGAGACCATCTTTGCTGCCAGAGCTGCCCTGAACACAGAGCGCCTCAGAGGGCACAGGGGGAATGACTCGTAGAACTGAGATGGTGATGGCTATGTCTGGCCAAGCTCACAGTCCTGAGGCATTATTCTTAGCGATGCTGGCAGTTATCACCTGCTCCGTAGGCCCTGGGGTAAATGCTGAGGTACATTGGGCATTTGTAATGGAATCCCCTTATGGGGACCTGCTCCATGGCATGACCCCCCATTCCTTATATTTAACAATGGAACCACTTGGGTGGGAGGGGTAGAAATGCCAGAAGAAATTCCAACTGATGACCAATATTTATCCCAAAATTTGTCTCAGAAAAATTTGTCTTTTTGGGCCACTGCACTTCCACTGTGTATGGGCCATATAGTTCTTACTGTTTACAACCTAAAAGTCAGGTGTGGCTACTTCTTAATACCAATAAAAACAAGACTACCTTTCTTTCAATGGGCAGTTACCTACATGGTAACCAAAGTACAAATTTGTCTAGACCACACATGCCACTGTGTGCAGTGTACATCCTGATGTACATCCTGAAATTGTAGAAATAAATTGGGAAAGTTGTAGTCAATCTCTAGGAAAAATAACTTGCATTCATAATTTTACTATCCCGGTCTGGGGGCCTCATTCCTGGCTCCATGATAGACATAATCGTACACATGATAGACATAATCCGTTCTAGTTATTCCTCAGATCTAAGTGTATATAGTAATGATTCCATTATCTGGGGTGATGGGGGTCTGTCCCTACCCCAGCCTCAATTAGAAAAGGGGTCAGAGCAATCCACAGTTTGGAGACTTGGCTCTGTCTGGCATAATATGCAAATCTGGATTGCCAGCATTCAGCATTCTTCCAATACAACTAAATTACAATTTCATGGCCCAAATCTGACTCACTCTATACAAGTTTACACACCCTTTCCTTATTTTTTTCTCAAGGGAGACCTTAACATTACTCAAGAAAACTCCCTTTTTCATATTACTTGTAATAGCTGTGCATACATGGCTTGCTTAAACACTCATACTAACTTTTCAGGTTCAATATTAAACATGAGCCGTAAGCCTTATGCTTACATACCTGTATATATGACAGTTAAATGGGAAGACTCAAAGGCCTTATGTCTTCTTATGGAGGTCTTTAATATCAGGACCAAATGTTTTGTGGCCAGCCTCATAGCTTTTATTGTGACTTCTATCATTATTTTATCAACAGCAGCTGCTGCCACAGCAACTATTGTTCAGTCCACTCAAATTGAAACCTATATAAATAATGCCATGAAAAATGTTACCATGGCACTTAATACTCAACATATTATTGATCAAAAATGTACTCCAGATTGCAACTTTTGGAAACGGCCACTACTTGGTTAGGTGACCAAGTTGAAGCTATAAAAATAAGACAGGCTCGTATCTGTGATTGGAGGTTTTCACACATTTGTGTGACTCCTCATCTGTAGAACAGTATACAATATACTTGGGAAAATACCAAAAAACATTATTAATGGCTAATCATGACACTATTACCTTAGACATAGCCCGTCTTCATAGCCAAATTTTAGAAACAATATTGGCAATCCAGCAGCATGATAAGGACACTGACTGGTTTGAACATTTATCAAAAAGCTTATAATGGCTTAATCCTAAATTTTGACTTCACCCCATTTGGGGGACTTTAATTGCCATTTCTGTATTACTAATAATTGTTTTGTGTTTGCTTTGTGCAGTCAGAAGATGCCTCTCCCAAACCTTAAACCAGCAGCAACATTTACATAGGGTTTTGGCTGGCAGAACGACTTCTTAAAGAAAAAGAAAAGAGATGTGGAGAATGTGACTGCCAGAAACAGGTTAACATTTGCCTTGGAAAAGTCTAAGGGTCATGGAAAGCGATGATCAGACTGATGAGCTAGCTGAAAGCAGCCTGTTCCTCCAAGGTAAACGTTCCTGTGTCTCTTGTCGGCGCCTGCTCCCAAATATCCCACTTGTCAAACATTGTCTCAAGGATCTTCTGTACATCCTCAGTGGTTTTATTGCTAATTGCTATCTCAAAGACTCTCTGCAATTGTTCTGTGGCCTGCCCAGTTAAATGTTAACCCCTAGCCCTCTGCACATTTACTTTAGTTAAACTTTACCTCCCGAACTCTGCACGTATGCAGTAGCATCCATACCTCAACCTCCCCCCTCAAGAATGAATAAAAGCTGTGGACCAGTGTCCAGTGGGGCCTTCGCCTAGGAAGTAGGCCCCTGGTCTGCCCCTCTGGATCTTCTCTGGGTCTGAGTCATTCTTTTCCCCTCAGGTGCACGGCTGGATGGTCACCTACATTCCCTCCTCCCATCTCCCTCAGTTAGGTCGCCTTCTTTACTCATCTAAGGCTTCTACTTCTTTGTCTGGAGTCTCTCCTATGCCCCATTTTCTCCCTAGCTTCTGCATAATAGGGAGAACATCTGACTTTTCACTTTTTGTGACTGACTAATCTCACTCAGCATAATGTTCTCCAATTCCATCCATTTCCCTGCAAATGACATAATTTTGTTCTTCTTGATGGCTGCGTAAAATTCCATTGTGTACATATCCCATAGTTTTGTAATCCATTTATCTGTTGATGGACATCTTGGCTGGTTCCATAGTTTGGCAATTGTGAATTGTGCACCTATAAACATAGATACACATGCATTAGTCTGGTAGTTTGGTTTCCATTCTTTTGGGTAGATGCCTAGGAGTGGTATCGCGGGGTCATATGGTAGGTTCATTCCCAATCTTCTGAGGATCCTCCACACTGTTTTCCAAAGTGGTTGCACTAATTTGCAATCTCACCAACAGTGTATTAGAGTTCCTACTTCTCCACATCTTCGCCAGCATTTGTTTGTGTTTTTAATGATTGCCATTGTAGTTAAGGTTAGATGAAATCTCAGAGTAGCTTTGATTTTCATCTCTCTGATTGCTAATGATGCTAAACATTTTTTCATACATTTATTGGCCATTTCTATTTCTTCTTTTGTGAAGTGTCTATTTAGTTCACTTGCCCACTTTTTTTTTTTTTTTTGCGGTACCGGGGATTGAATGCAGGGGCGTTCTACCTTCGCGCTACGCCCCCGGCCCTATTTTTTATACTTTATTTTGAAACCGGGTCTCACGAAGTTGCAGAGGGCCTCACTAAGGAGAGAGAGAGAGAGAGAGAGAGAGAGAGAGAGAGAGAGCTGAGGCTGGCCGCGAACCTGGATCCTCCGGTCTCTACCTCCCAAAGTACTGGGATTACAAGCATGCACCACCACGCCCGGCTACTTGCCCACTTTTTGATTGGGTTATTTTTGTTTTTTTTTTTTTAGTGGTGAGTTTCTTGAGTTCTCTGTATATTCTAGATATTAGTCATCTATCAGAGGAGTAACTGGCAAAAATCTTCTCCTATTTTGTCAGCTCTCTGTTGAGAGATAGCTTCCTTTGCTGCACAGAAGGTCTTCAGTTTAATGCAATCCACGTATTGATTCTCGTTTTAATTTCTTGTGCCTTTGAGGTCTTGTTGAGGAAGTTTTACCTGTGCCTGTATTGAAGTGTTGGACCTAAGCCCTCTTCAAGTTTACTGCAAGGTCTCTGGTCTAATTTTCAGACCATCTTAAATTGACTCTTGTGCAGGGTGAGAAAGTGGGGTTTATTTCCATTTTTCTGCATGTGGTTAACCAGTTTTGCCAACACCATTTGTTGAAGAGGCTAGCTTTTCTCCAGTGTATGTTTTTGGCTCCTTTGTAAAAAATCAATTGTCTGTAAGTGTGTGGATTCTTTGTTCATGTATAATTGATTTACAGTAAACATCACATACTTAAGGTGTACAACCATGTTTTGACATAGGTCACATGCAAGAAACATTCACAAGAATCAAGATAATAAACATTTTTTCACCCCTTTAAAAGAAAAGAAAACTGTAAAGTCCTATGTAGATATTGCAATTTACTCTTGGTTAGAAAAAGCTTCACAAAGGACTGTAGGTTATGAGCCTGACCTTGAAACACAGGCAGAGAAGGGGAGAGGAAAAGGCCTTACAGGTGGGGGTGATACAGGTTGCCGGAGGCAGGAGTGAAAGTGTGTGTGGGAGTTGGATATGAGCAGTCATCATGTCAAACTTGAGAGATTGGTGTCGATAGCTCCTTTTTACAAAATTTCCATTTGGGGAAAGATGGGCAGCTTGCCAAAAGATGCAGTGACAAACCAGGTCAACAGCTCTTTCTGTGTACCTTGTAAGAACCTAATTTGTGCTTTCAAGTTCAAAGTCATAGTCTAAGGGCAACTAGCTCCAGGCCTAAGATTTGTCTCTTGAGACACGATCTGCTTCCTTCAGTGTGGGGGTCAGGAAAGGAAGGGGATAATGGAGTGAGGCTAGAGTGACTGACCTTGTAGTGCTCCTCAGAAGGCACTGGGGTGGGGTGAGGAGGCCGGAGGCCAGTGGACCAGACTGACGACTAATTAATTGGATGACTAATTTTCATCCTTATTGCTAAAAAGATTTTAGAGAAACAAAAAGGACCCCAAACAGAATGATAAATTAAGTTAAAACAAGTGAATAATTAAGGCAAAGGGAAGATAAAAATAGGAGAGAAAGATGAATCCAGAAGTGAGGCTATTGCATGAAATGCATAATATAATTTCCTGGGCATTTGCTAGAGAGGGACCAGACATTTGGCACTGTACCATGTGAACAGGAAACAGAATCAGTCATAGAATCTGCAGTATCCATAAGTACCCCAGAGACAATTTTCCTGTGATGGAAGAACTGGGTCCCAAGCGTTTCTGTCCCTTAAACCAAAGAATCCCCAATGACCACATTGCTTACTAATAGCAGTAACTTCTCTCTCCTTCTCTGACTTTTGAGCTTACCATTTGAGCCACAGAGAAAGTAATCAACCTAATTTCTTCCCCTCATAGAAGCATTTTCTGGTTGTGGAGTCAAGGGGGTGGGGCAGAAGCTATGGCAGGCCTAGACATTGCAGGTGACCCTCAGAGCGGTGAGCCCCAACTGAAGCAGAGGAGCCCCCTGACCTTTCACAGCCTGCCTGGTTCTTCTGAGCTAGAGGGAGACAGCTGGCCGGGGCTGCAGGAGAGTCCCCTGGGAAGTCCCCTGTGCCCCTGGGAAGGCCATTCCCAGCATGGCCTGTGGGGACTGCCCGCTTGCAGCCCTGTGTATGAGCCTTCCCGGCTGGCTTTGCTCTCGGAAACTGCCCTGAACAGTGGGCTGGAGCCAAGGGGCGGCCGTTCTGCAGTCCCCATTCCTGGGCAATTCGCTGTCCACAGAGCTGCATCGCATGAGAGGAAGCTTTGCCAAGGAGCCGGAGCCAGAGAAAAGCAGGGCCCCACCCAGAAGCTAAGGCAAACACATCAGGAGCAGTTTAGAATCTACACCTGCAAAATATGAACTGTTCTGTTTCAAAACGTTTTGTGATCAGAAAAAGATGACTTTGCTGCCTGTCTTTAATTTCATCTTGGAAGCTCTGTGGATGTAAGCTAAGCTTTAAGGTGGAGAGCAAAGAGGAGGAAATTGCTCTTTTCTTCCCTGCACTCTTGTTTTTTACTTGTTAATCACCCACTTCTTTGCCCCTCCAATTTGTACACACACACACACACACACACACACACACACACACACACAGAGCCTTGGTTGCTTAAGTGGAGATAGTGCTCTCCAAAGCCACCTGGGGTGTAAGGACCCATAGATCCTTGCTGTGCATAAGGGAGACCAATTCTGCATCTTCCAAGGGAGCTGTTGCTTCTCATTTCTGGCCTGCAGAGGCAGTCTCCCCTCCTCCGTTGCCAAAAGCACTTGGCCCCTGACAGAGCAATCCCGGTTTCACAGGAGCTGAGTGATACTTAGGAGGCCGCGTTCACTCAGGGGTCCCCAAAGCCTTGAGAACGGAGCCTGCCAAGTCTGGGAGTGGAATGCAGATACCAGGGCCGGAAGGCCAGGGGCTACCCAGAAGGGGTTGGGTTCTAGAAGATTCCTTAGCTTCAGAGCTTTCAGGACTGTGCTGTAGATGGCAGGTGTGCTCTTCAGGTCTTCAGCCACACACTGGGAAGGAACTGGGTGGGCTCAGGGGCCTACAAATCCAGGTAGTGAGGTTCTGTATGTTCAATACATATGTTCCCAGCTGAACAACCCTTCAGCAATATCAAAAGCTGAAGATTTGGAGCAAGACTTCAACTCCGTTTAGCAGGTGGAGATTTAGGACTTGGTATGTATTCACAGCCCCGATTATTTTAAGGTCAAAGGCAAGACTAAGTCATCCAGACCATCTCCCTTGTCACATCCTCTCCAGATGTCAGCCGCAGGGCTGGGTGGGGAGTTCTTGTAGGGGTGGGAGAAGCGAGTGGCGGAGGAGAGGCAAATGGGAGCAGAGGCAGGATGACTGATAGCTCTCTCCTGGAACCACACACAAATCTCTAACTCAACACACCCCGATTTCTTTTATCATCTTTATTCCTCAAATCACTTCCTCTTTTCTATGACTCCTTCATTGCATCCCCAATCCCATAATCCAATCACCAGGTCTGGCCAGGTGGGCCCTTCCTGCAATGACTGTTGTGTCCCTCCCCCAGCCCCCACCACACCCTCAGACAGACATCTTTAACTGCATCATACAGAAAGCCCTGGGAGCTTCCCTGCTACACCAGGGCTAAGTCCAAAGCTCTAGCCATCCTTAGCGGACTACAGAGGAGAGCTTGGGTCTGCTCACTCCCAGACCCATCGCAGCCTCTCACCGGGGCTCTCAGTGCCCCTCTCAGGCTTATGGGGCTGCCTCCTGCTTCTCGCTCTCAACTCTGAATTTTTCACACACAGTTCCTTCCTTCCTTCCTTCCTCCCTTCCTTCCTTCCTTCCTTCCTTCCTTCCTTCCTTCCCTCTCTCCCTCCTTTCCTCCCTCCCTCCTTCCTTCTTTCCCTTCTCTTTCTTATGGTACTGGGGATTGAACTCAGGGGTATTCTACCTCTGAGCTATATTCCCAGCTCCTTTTCATTTTATTTTGAGATAGAGTGTTACTAAGTAGCTGAGGGTCTTGCTAAGTTTCTGAGACTGGCCTCGAACTTGAGATCCTCTTGTTTCAGCCTCCCAAGTACTGGGATTACAGGTGTGTGCCATCGTGTCTTACTCAACAGTTTTCTTTTTCTTTTTGGCTAATTCAAGTTTATCTTCCAGGGCTCAATGTAAATATCTACTTTCTCTAGAAGCCTTTCCTAATGCCCCACTATCAATTAGTTGACCCCCACCCCCACCTGCTGCTCCTTTGGAACCCTCTGCCCCTGCTGTTCCTTATTATCGTCTGTCTACGTGACAGTCATTCCTGAGTTCTATGATGGGAGGGACTATGTTTATATTGCTTCTGCTGGATTTCTAGAACCTAGTACAGGACTCAAGACATAACAGGTAGTTTAGAGATTTCCTGAATGAACGAGGGAGGGGATTAAATGGAGTGGATTCAATGCTAGCCTCTGGCAATTGTGGTAGAGTCCTGGTGTCAGGAAAAGACCACAACTCTGGGATCAGACCAAGATCTACTTGAACCCTGGGTCCAGGAGTAGCGGGGTGTATGAGGGTTCTCCAGAGAACAGAACCAACAGGAAATGCAGTAATACATACACACATATGTATTCTATAAATATAGAAACATATATTCTATAAATATAGAATATTCTATCCATATATAAACTATTAGAGTATATATACATATATAAACATATATTATTACATAGTAGTTAATATATATAGAATATTCTCTAATATGTATAGAATATGTGGAGATCTATCTATCATCTATCATCTACCTATCTATCATCTATCCTCTATCATCTATCTATCATCTATCTATCTATCTATCTATCTATCTATCATCTATTGAAAGATGAAATTGGGATTTATTTCAAGGAATTAGCTCAAGTTGTGGGCTGGCCAGCCTGGAATCCTCAGGGCGGGCCAGGGCTGGAGACTCAGGGAAGAGCCGATGTCACAGCTCAAGGCTGAGAGCGGTCTGCTGGTGGAATTCCCACTTCCTCAGGGGACCTCAACCTTTTATTCTATTCAGGCCTCCTACAGGGAGGGCAGTGCTGTAGCCAGAGACTCTGAATGCTGGGCTTTTCCTGCTGCTTCTACACCTGCCTCACTGGGGGACGCTCCTGAAGGAGGAGGCCCTCTTCTTTCTGTTTCTGGAGGCTGGCCCTGTGCAGCTCCCTTAATCTATTTTCATGCTGTGGAAAAGAGGGGGCATAAGCAGTGCAAATTTGCTGAGGTCAAAGTGGCAGATGGGCTCCTGAGTGGCAGTAGGGGTAAAAGCCAGCCAGCAATTCAAATTCTGTGATCTTGTAGATTTTATTACCCATCCAGGCTGGTTCCACCCAAGCTCTGGAATCAAGGACGCCCAGAAAACAAGATTTTATTTCCAACAAGGTCCCTCCGAGCTCCCTCTCGGTCCACAGATGTTGCTAGCATATGTCCGTATATGCTGCTGAGTTTGGCTTTGGTTCTAATTTCCTTGAAATAGTTAGAGATATTTTTGTGTGATAAAAACAGCTTATTTCTTTGATAAATGCAAGACCCATAGACCTCCTTCTATTTTAAGCAAAATTAGCTTTCTGCTTTTGTAAAAAAAAGAGGAGAAAATATTGCCCATCCTGTGTGTGGCCTGAACACAACCCTCGGAATATCTTAAAGGCTATCCGTCATAGTTTTTAAAAGGAAATATATTGTTCTTAATTATTCTTATCTTATTTTTATATAATACTTTGTGGATTTATTTTTCACCCTATAATCTTATGCCAAAAGGGGCCATTTAGGCTTATTTTTATTTGCAGACTGAAACAGAAACAAAATATACGGACTGTGTTTACTATTTTAAATTGTACCCGCTATTACTTTTTCTTTCAACTTGAAAAGGACTTTTGTGCTGCGCAGTGATGTTCGACCCAGGGTCAGCAGCTTCCCTGCAGGCCAGTGGGGAAGGCCTGAGAGAGCTCTGGGCCAGCAGGCAGCCATATATTTCTTCTATAATCCTGTGTGCGTGGGCGAAGTATCAGGCAAAGGTATAAATAAAATGTTCTGACTCCGCATATGGTATTTTGGGTTTACAAATCCTTCATAAACTTTTTCCATTCCTATCAGCAGTTTTATTCATTATGGGACATCCAGCAAGTCTCCTTTGGGGATTATTTGAGAAGCAACAAAGACTTCCTGTGAAAGGAGGGTGTTTGCTGTAAGATTTGTGCAAGGATCAAGTGCTTGTGGGAGAGTCAGTCCTATATGGTCAGAGCTCACGTTTTCTGTGGGGTTTCCCTAGAGTTGGCTTTCATGTCCTCAGCACGTGGACCCTGCAGGAGTGTAGCTATCAGAATAGAAAAGTGCTTTTTCTGTTTCCTTTAGAATATGGTTTGACTTACCTGTTCTCTCTTTCCTTTCTGCAGTCAGTTTGTGGTTTCACTGATTTGGGGTCCAGAGTGGGCATGCAGGCCCCCAAAATACAACTTCAAAACTAGAAACTGAAGCACACTCAATGTGCCCTTGCAAATTGATTTGTTTGTTTGTTTGTTTTTTGCGGTACTGGGGATTGAACCCAGGGGCATTCTACCTCCGCGCTACACCCCCTGCCCTATTTTTTTTTATACTTTATTTTTTTGAAACCGGGTCTCACGAAGTTGCGGAGGGCCTCACTAGGTAGAGAGAGAGAGAGAGAGAGAGAGAGAGAGAGAGAGCTGAGGCTGGCCGCGAACCCAGATCCTCCGGTCTCTGCCTCCCAAAGTACTGGGATTACAAGCGTGCGCCACCATGCCCGGAGCCCTTGCAAATTGAAATGACATTCGTTTTTCCATCTCTGTGTGAGACCAGGCCTTGGCCAGGTTGTGGAAAAAGTATATCCTGGATCCAAAATAGCCAATAGAAGGGTGTGTCCTTGGAGGCAGAGTATCTAGACACATCTCTCTGGGTGGTCTCATGCACAGGAACAAAGAGAGAGCCCATACTGACTGGTACCTGGAGAAACAGATGTCCATGGTTGAGCTTGGCACAGGATGCTAGAGCGTGCCAGTCAACGTAACTCAGAGTCGTGCATTGACAGCCATGTGCGTGATAGCAAGCTCCAGGCCTCGCACCTGGAATTGAATATGGATGGATATACTGGATAAATCAAGATGGCAAGTGCCAGACTGGATGGTGCCACTCCTTTCTCCGCCTGCTTCATCACCAAACCATGTTGATTCTACCTGCTAATGACAATACAAATCTATTCTTTTCACAACAATGGCAGTGCCTTTGACTTCGATCCTTTACTATTGGAACGATTTAATATTACTCCAGAGTGGGAGGGAGTCCTCAGTTGCAATGAGAGCAGCGGGTCTACAAGGATCCACCTTGTAGATAATAAATGAATAAGCTTCAGCGGTGGCCTCTTGGTTGCATAGGCCTCTTCCAAGAGCTGGGAGGAGCCCTTGCAATGTGTTCACATGGATGTGTATTCTTGTAAAATGTATTACAAGTAAGATATATTTAGCCATTGTTGGTTAAGACTGTTTTCTCTTTCAGTTCCAACTTCCCCTCCATGTTGCTACTGTGTGCGTGTGGGGGGTGGGATCAACACAGTCACGAGGAGCACTTTGGGGCTCCAGATAAAGGGAAGTTGAGGTGGGAATGCATAAGTTTGGGTTAAGCAGGGGATATTTTTGTCATTGGCAGTTGTTTCCAAGTGTGATTAGGTTGTTGCTAGCCTGCCTGGTGTAGGAATAGTTTCGAGGAACACTGACATCCCTGCATGGATGTGGCCAGCCTCATGACAGGAAGCAGAGGGCGGGCGTCATATCATGATGTCTAAGTGCCCTGCAGCATCTGACACCAGCCGTTTACGCAGAGTCAAGGAGAAGCAAAGTTGAAAAGGCACGAAGCAGGAAGCTGGTCTGTGGGAAATTCTTCCAAAGTCAGATATGTAAAGTTGCAAACATCCGCAGAACAGAAGTCCTCTCCTTTCAGGAAGAGAGTATGCCATGCTGTGTATAAAATCATAAGGGAATGATACATTTTTTTCTCTTTTGATGAGAATTCTGCAAAAAGGAGTTATTGGTATGCTCATGTTTTAACTTATGTGTATGGTATTTGTTATCATCCTAAAATTTTGCTAAGGTTTGTTTTCTTATTCTAAATAATTGTTAACTTTTGTACCTAATTGTATATTCTTAACATTAATTTTTTTTTAATCTGGGCATGGTGGTGCACACCTGTAATCCCAGTACTTGGGAGGCTGAGACAGGAGAATCACAGGTTCGAGGCCAGCCTAGGCAACTTAGCAAGGCCCTCTGCAACTTAGCCAGACCTTATTTCAAAATAAAAAAATAAAAAGGGCTGGGGGTATAGCTCAGAGGTAGAATGCCCCTGGGCTCAATCCCCAGTAGCATTTTTTTTGCTTAAAGAGAACTCCCCAAATTTTATAACCTTCAGGCCGTACAAAATCCGATTAAGTCACAGATGATCCCCTACACTGTAGTCAGGCTAGTCTTCTTAAGGCAAAAGTCTGGTAGATGAGGATCCCTAATTTGAATCTTTTGATGGCTTTTATCCCTTTGTAACCTGGCACCTACTGCTGCCTCCTCTTTCTTCCTCCTCTCCCTGTCCTGTGCCCCAGAGTGTGCATATCCTGTAGAGCCAGAGACACACGGGGTCACCTGGGACACACTGCCTCTCATTTGCTCCATCTCCTTTGCCCATGTGTTTCCCTCTGATCACAAAGACTATTTCAAATATTTGTTTGCCTA
Organism: Glis glis; assembly: GCA_004027185.1. Classification (NCBI taxonomy): domain Eukaryota; kingdom Metazoa; phylum Chordata; class Mammalia; order Rodentia; family Gliridae; genus Glis; species Glis glis. The sequence continues at coordinate 102,540 of PVJS01000602.1, read as the reverse complement.
TTGATAAACTTCTATTTGTTCTTGAAATATAGCAAGGCAGAAAGCCACACAGGTGAAGTCGACACCTGCCAATACTAGCATTGGTTAATGGGATTTAAGTGACCACAGCCAGCCTGGGTCAGCTTAAAGGGCTCAGGGCAAACATATCAGTAGGAGGTCTACCAGATATCCCTGTTGCCCAGCCCCTTCTTTGATGCTGAACACAGGTAGTTGAAGGAGACCAGGAAGCACCCACTGTCAGCCCACCCTCTAATGCTCCGCAGCAGAAAGGATGGATCTGGCTTTCCTCTTCTCCCTGGCCTTCTGGTTTCTCCTGCGGTGTTCTCTTGCTTCAGTGACTGCCTCGTCCGGATATGGGACATCTCCGGCCAGGCCACCCTGCTTTCTCATCCTCAATTCCAGGCATTTCTGCTCTGCCCCTCTTTCAAGCTAGAGCTGAAGGGATGCCCTGGAGAAAGCCATTTGTTTCTCCTTTATTCTTCATTTATCAGGGTTCTGTCATCCCTCTCTTCGTTCTTAAATAGTCTGCCAAGGAAATGATATCTATAAATAGAATTCATCTTATATTTGTGACTAACGAGCCCAAACCACATGTGGCAAAACAGTGTGGTGAGTGCAGTTGTAGATATTCTTTGATTTCATGTGATGGTATTATTAGCAACATTTATGATAATAAAGCAAAGGCCAATTACTGTTTACAACATTTACTGAAAGCCTTTTCAAGCAAGCACTCTTTCATTATTTAGAGTGGGCTTTAATTAGTCACAGTGCTGTTATACTAAATTATGACAGAGTTTTATTAACATTTTCAGATTATTTCCCCCTCTTCATTTCCTTTCCCGTCATCTTCTCTCTGTGAGTGTGTCATCCAATCTTTCTTTTCAATTTAGAGATTTACATGTAAGGTAGGTTGTGCCAAGTGAAGTCCTCCTCCTGCCCCCTTAGATGCTCATGATGTATCAAGAAAAGACATGAGGAGATGCTGGGAAATTTCCAGGCCAAAGAAAGCAAACGTTAAATCTATCATTCTGTAAGTATGCCCTCGGACAGCTTTACTACAGAGCTCGCCTGTGATTAGGTTTTGGGGGAATAATGAAAACAGTTTCCTTCGCATCTCCAAAGTTATGCACTTTATTTCATCCTCCACATGTCTAAGTAGCTAATGTGAGCCCCTACCCCATTTCTCTGGCTGGACAGGGTGACAAATACAGTTCCTCTTCTGAATCCCGAGAGCAGCAAATATGCACACATAAATCTGCTCTTCAAACATTTGTCTCCAATGTTACTTCATTTGGGGGGTAGAAGGAAGGAGCCTTAAGGACAGAGACTGGCATGTATCTGTCCTTAAAGAAGGTAGAAATCCACCAATTGTATTAATCTGTTTTCTGTTGCTATAACTGAATACCACAGACTGGGAATTTTATAACAAAAATAATTTCCTTGAAGTTCTGGGGACTGGGAAGTCCAAGGTTAAGGAACTACATCTAGTGAGGATCTTCTTGATGGTTGGGAGTCTGCAGACTCTCAAGGTGGCTCAGGGCATTACATGGCAAGATAGCCCAAACCAGCCAGGGAGAACTCACTTTCATAGCAAAGACACTTCCTCAATAGCCCATTAATCCATTAACTTATACATTGATTGACCCACTCATGAGGACAGAGACCTCATGACCCAATCACCTCTTAAAGGTCTCATCTTGTTCCATATCCTCATGCTTCACTATGAGTTTTTGTGGGGACATTCAAACCACAGTGCCATCGTTCTGTCAACTTGACCATGAGGAGTGAGTCAGAGTAGCAGTCTGTCCCCCGGCCCCTTGTCCCCAGGCCTAGAGCTGTATAAATAAGATCATGAAAGTTGGTCTGCCTCAAGTGTGCTGTGATCTGTTGGAGTTTAGAAGTTCCCAGGCTCCCAGGTGTCCTTTAAATCCCTACCAGGAGAAGGGGTCTTTGGGGTCACTGGAAAACTGATGTGAGATAGACTGCAACTTCCCAAATACAATTTCACCCAGCTGGACTTGATACCACATGTCAAGTACCAGAGAGTAACAGTCTAGACATTTTTCAAGACTGAAATACTTTCAAAGACACTTACTGTTATTCCAGCAAAACTACAGTCCAGTTGTTAGCTCCACAAAATTCGGATCTTTCTTTCATCTCCTGTAAGCAATAAGGGTTACAGAAGGATCAAGAGCACAGGCTGGGAGTGAAGATAAATGACAACTCAGCACGCCTTCTAGAGAATACAGAAAGGAGGCTATTTATTTTATGCAAAAATAGTTATAACTCTTATATGTACTCAGATCTATTTAGCCCCAAAAGATAAGTAGCCCTTTTTTTTCTGGAAGATAATTAATAGTTTCTTATCTAGATTTCCCTTGTCCAAACTAAGCTGCTAGGCAGGGTAGAAGAAAAACATGGGCATATTCAATATGTTAATTATAAGGTTATAAAATGTAACCCAAATACAATGGCCTTAAAGATCCTGAAATCTGTGCCAAAAATGAATCACAAAGGGACAGAGTCACCGCAAAAGATTCAAGAAGTGACCATTTCCACTCATGTCTTATTTATGTATCCCTTCTTTGATGGACCTTATGTTAATCTATTTTTTTCTTTGATTTGTTCACTCTTTCAATTGGATGCATTGAGCATTACATGAAAGGATTAGATACAACTATGATGTAGATATTTTGAGGCTGAGACATGTGCAATGCTTCCAAAAGTCAGTAAATATGTTAAACAAATAAAGGTACTTATTGGCATAAGTTTCTGTTCTCTTAAGCCTGCACTGCAATATACTGACTTCTGAGGGACAGAGAGTCAATGACAAGCCCAAGAAGAGGTTCCCCAAGGGACATCAGACAAACTGGCCTTAACTGGACAATTTCTTGTGAATGTAACTGAGATAGGTGAACTCATGGGGAGAAAGAAAAAGAGAAAAAGATAATGGTAAATGATGACCAATCGTGCTTCTCTCTTTAGTCAGATGAACAAAACTCCCAGCACATGCTTGGACCACATCAACTAGAACAAAAATATGATCAATTTAAGTTTCACTAGATCCAAAGGCTTACACACTGTGCCCACAATCGATTTATGACTAGATTTCTTGACCAAGAAGAAACAATCTGAACCCCACATATCAAATGATATGGGATTTGTTTTTTCAAAGAAGTGTCCCTGGGGAACCTGCACATTACTTTCCAGAAAAATCATATATATGATCAGAGATCTCAAGTCTGGGTGTGCCGCTCATCTTCTCTTCTCTGAGAGATGAGGGGCACCTGCACCCTGCCTTTGGGGTGTGCACACCTTTGCTATTCTTTAATAAATCTTTGCATGTGCCTTGCCTGGAATTCTTTTCAGTGATGTACGTCAAGAACTTGCCTGGGATAAGTTGAGGTCCCACTGTACCCTTGGAGGGACCTCCTTGGATCCCTGTCTGGTGATGTGACTATGAGGGGAGGAAAGGGATGAGAGAAAGGCAAAGGGAAATTTTTTCTTCTTCCAAGTTTTGCAATGATCTGGTTTGGCCAAGTCCTCCTGGATTGGGTGGGCTCCTCTTGCTTTCGTTTCTCTTGAGTTGATCCCTTTGGTATTAATGTCCCTCCATCAACCTGATAGTTTCATCTTTCCAGTAGATCTCATTGCTTCCAACAAATGGCACTTTATAAAGGAAACTTGGAGAGAAGTTTGTAAACAAAACATTTTAGACACTGTACATGTGATATTCATTTTTTTTCTGTTCTTGGTTCCTCAAATTCTATTGTTCTGTCTGATTTCCAGGGTAGAAATCTAAAGGTAACCCTTCACCCTCTTCACCCCTCCCACACTTGCCACCATCAGTCACGGCATTTCAGCACACATCTGGGTGCCCAGGGCCCACCTCGAGGTGCCAGTGTGCCCTTCAAGAACCAAACTGACTCTTTCTCACACCTGGCACGTGGAGAGGACAGGACTGGGCCCTGGAGGAGAAGAGGGTTGCTACTCTCCAAATTCTTCTACAGTCACCGCCTCATTCCACACTAACCTTTCCCCTCTGGTGCCTTCTCTAATGCATTTCCCTTCTGTACCACACCTCTCTCCACCTCTTGCCTTCCCACTCCCCTTTTGAGTTTACATCTATATTCAAAAATCTCTCTAATATGGGCCCAGGTCCCACTTGCATCTGCCACCCGAGTCTGGACTGCCACAGAACTTCCCACTAGCTGGCCTGATTATGCCTTGGGTGTGGCAATACTAGATATGGTTATTCCAAGTGAATGGCCTTTGGCAAGCCCCAAATTGTATTTTGCCAATCACTTTTTTCCTCTTAATTTTCAATCCATTGGGTATTTTAAGAGGAAATTTAATTCATCTGTTTCTGGCTCAATTGCAATTATAGTAATTTATTAGAACCTTTTGTTTTAAGATTTATTTGATGTTCAAGAGGCCTTATGAACTTTTTCACAGGACTTTGAAAATGCTCTTCCTAGAATCAGGAAGTAGGCTTTGGCCAACTATCAGTCAATTTCAACATGACACTGTGTGATTTTAGCTCAAAACTTAAATTAGCTAAAAGGTGTCTTCTCTCCCTTATTATGCAATTGTTCAGACTACAGCTGGTTATTACATCCCATAAGAAGATACCGAATTAGGAAAGATTACTTGTACCTGGAGGGCAAAGCCTCAAAATATTCCAACAGTTATAGGATGAGGTGAGATGGGAAGTCTCAAGAAGATGGCTTTAGAGTTTAAACCCTTTGTGGTAATTTTTGCACTGTTATGAACATGAAAAATGTAAGAGCCAACAATCTTGACTCCAGATAGGAACACTCATACATGCACATCATTAAAGACAGTCAGCAGAATTGGGTGGTTGCTAAAGCGGGATTGTGTATGTAATTAAGTCTTTGGGGACAGACGTCACTGTAAGAGGAGCTGCCTGTGCAAATGATATGTAGACAATTCAAATGGGGCTGGAATTTCCATTCCAAGAAAGTGAAAGAAGTGAGAATAGTTTTAGCAGCTCTTACTTTGCTCAGCATGGAAAACTGCCTACAGAGCGAAGTGTAAACTGGGTGTTGAGATGTCTAGACTGTTCTTTGTCTAGGTGTAGACAGGCATTAGCTACAGGAAGCAAAGTTAGGGTGGTGAGTGTCCCTCTGGGTGTTATGTGAGAAAATCAGTCTCTAATGGTGCAAATATGGTACACAATCATGGCATCCCAAACAACTAGTACTGAATGCTCAGTCTTAGAAGAATCTGTGTGGAAACCGGGCTTGGTTGTGTCTGCCTGTACAGGCCCCATATGCAGTCAGTACAACTGGGGTCCATTCTGGTTGATCATTGCCCATGCCGTGTCAGTGGCTAATTATTTTGTAGCTCGCTCAATTGCTTTCTCTTGTTAATTGTTTTTTAAAGTAATACTTTAAAAAAATACTTTTATTGGTGCATTGCAATTATATACCACAGTGAGGTTCAAAGTGATACCAAGGCACATGCACGCAGGTGTTGGTGTGTCTCCCTTCAGGTCCCCCCCTGCTCCCTTTCCCTCCTCATACATAGTAGTGAGGTTGGTAGTGATGCCTTCATACATGGGCATAGCATGATTTGAACTGTTTCTTTAATCAGTTCTTCCTTTTCCCTTCCCCACCTCCCTCGCCCCTCCCTTTACACTATTCTAAGGGATTTCTCTCCTCAATTATCTAAAAGGTCCCTTTTGTTCCCTATTTTCTATCTTCCATATACAAAAGAAAACATTTGATTTGTGACTTTCCGAGACTGGATGATCTCACTTAGCATAATATTCTCTAGTTTCATCCATTTTCCTGCCAGTGATATAATTTTCTTCTTTGTGACTGAGAAAATTCCATTATATGTATCTACCAAATTTTCCTTATCCATTCATCTGTTGACAGACACCTAGGTTGGTTCCATAATTTGGCTATTGTGAATTGTGTTGCTATAAACATGGATATCTGTATCACTATAGTATTCTACTTTAATTCTTTTGGAAAGATACTGAGGAGTGGTATAGCTGGGTCATAAGGTGGTTCCATTCCTACTCTTTTAGGGAACATCCATACTGATCTCCACAGTGGTTGTACTAGTTTGCAATCCCACCATCAGTGCATAGGAGATCCTATTTCCCCACATCCTTACCAGCATTTATTATTTTTTGTATTCTTGATGATTGCCATTCTAACTGGAGCTAAATGGAATTGCAGGGTAGTTTTGATTTTCATTTCTCTGATTTCTAATGATCTTGAACCTTTTTTTTCATATGTTTGTTGGCCATTTGTATTTCTTTTGAGAAGTGTCTATTCAGTTCGATTACCCATTTATTTTTGTGGTACTGGAGATGGAACCCAGGGGGCATTCTACCTCTGGGCTATACCCCTAGCCCTATTTTGTTTCTTATTTGAAAACAGGGTCTCGCTAAGTTGCTGAGGCTGGCTTCAAACCTGTGGTTCTCCTGTCTCAGCCTCCAAAGTACTGGGTTTATAGGTGTGTGCCACCATGCCCGACTCCTATTTATTGATTAGGTTAATTTTTTAGTGTGAAGTTTTTTTTAAGTTCTTTGTATATTCTAGATATTAGTCCTCTATCACAGGAGCAGCTAACAAAGTTCTTCTACCATTCTGTAGACTCTCTCATCAGACTCCTGATGCTTTCCTTTGTTTCAGAAACTTTTTAGCTCGATGCTGTCCCATTTAGGCACTGGTACAGACTTCCTCAATAAAACCCCCAAGGCTCAGGAAATAACTCTTAGAGTCAACACATGGGATGGCATCAAGTAGCATTCTCTTTTGATTTAGAATTAGTAACTCCATCCCAAACACAAGATGATTGGTTTTGTTACAAACTATGTGTCTTCACTAGAACATGGAAGGAATCACACCAGGACAGATTATGAGAGAAAAAAACAAATTAGTAGAGAAGAGAGATTTATTTAGTTTTATTATGCTTGGGAGCTCAGCTCCAGGCTGCCCTGGCACTTGCCCCATCCCTATTTCAACCAGTGTTGACATTTGGATCTTAGGTGGAGTTGGACAATAGCCTTCTCTTCAGGGAATGAAAGCTGCTTGAGGGGCCAACATGAAAAAGAGAGAATGTGAGGAGTTGGGGACCCCTCCCAAAGGAAGCAGCAGTCAGCACAGGCCTTGTCCTTGTCAGCTGAGTTCCTTCCTCCTCCCACATGTGCAAATCTGATACAACTGAGGACCAGCAGAAGCCATCTTCCCACGAAGCTTCCCTTGGTGCCCTCAGTCTCCGTGGCCACCTGTTCATTGCTCCACATGGACGCTTACAGCACATGAAGTTTTACTGCTGTAACTTTGCCTTGGGCCTCCTTATTATAGATGTGTGCTGTTCTCCACCACTGCATGGCTATGGCCTCCAGGACTGTATCTGCACTTCTTTGGTTTCCTCATGATGCCTGGTATAGAACCTTCATTAACCAACCATACAGATGATCTCTGAGGTTCCTTTAGTCTTCTGAACACTGTGGTCACTCCATGGGGCCACACTGAATAGTTTTGGGGTGAATTTTTCGGCTGAATAAGAAAATATAGTGCTGAGATAGAGGGTAAGAAAAAGAGATTATCAAAGCTACAGCAAAATGAGAATTTGAGAGGCATCCTTGACATGCTGTTGTGGATGGGGGGTTGTGATGGTATGTGCACAGAAGGGTACTTATCTGTGTGTCTTGGGCATTATAAGAACTCAAAGGCTGTAGCAGAATAAAAGCAAGCTTTGAACTTTATTTTCCTGTGGCCAGATAATCAGGAAATCCTGAATGGCCATCTTTCCTTCTGGGATCTTTCTTTTCTCCCACCTGCCACATCTCACCCAAATGAGGATGCAGATCAGCATCTTAGTGGCTGATAGACCTCTCCTCTCTGTCTCCTTTCCCTGTCTGCTACAAAGAAGAACAGAAGCTACCCCAATGAGAGATACTTACCAATTAGCATCACCACAGTTTAAATGAAACTTTACTTAAAGTATACATTTTTTATGGAATGAGGTTTTCTCATTCTTGAGTCTAGTATAATTTTAGGTCACTATCTGAGCCTCATGATCTGTATTATAATGCCACCTGTTTTTTTAATTTATTACTTTACATAATTTCCATTTAACCCATAACTCACTATAACATACTTTTGACATCAGGGATTGTCTTTTCCCGGTAATATATGCCAAGAGGAAACATGGTGTGAAACCAAGGGCAAAGTGGAAAAGTCAAGAAAGACAGGCTTGCAAGAAAGTGTGAAGAGCCAACTGCATGGTTAACTGTCTTGAATGCCACCTGGAGGTCAAACAGCAGAAAAATAAATGTTGGATTTGGAAATATGTATTTGTTCATTTGAACCAAGGCAGGATCAGAGATGTGTTTGGGGAGGCAGTTAGATTGGAATTCTTTGAAGAGTGAATTGGAGGTAAGAAAGTAGAAACGGAGATTTGTGAGGACAATTTTCAAGAAGAATTAGCTCAAGGCTGAGTGCAGTGGTGTACACCTGTCATTGCAATACTTGGGTGGCTGAGACAGGAGGATCACAGGTTCAAGGTTAGACTCAGTGACTTAGGCCCTCAGCAACTTAGTGAGACCCTGTTTCAAAATAAAAAATAAAATAAGGCAAGAGATGTAGCTCAGAAGTAGAATACCCCTGTGTTCAGTCCTCAGTCACACACACACACACACACACACACACACACACACACACACACACAGATTAGCTCAGAGAAAGAGACAGGGTGAACGGGTCTGCTAGCTGAGTCTATGATTCTCTTTGTAGCGTTTCCTCCTCAACCCAAATTCCCTGCCTGTGGTTGGACTCCCTCTCCCAAACATCTGTTCTTTTCTAATGCTAAGGACTTTTGTTCTTCATATCAAATCAGACACGGAGCTTCCCTTTGGACGATGGGTCAGATTCTGAGCATTGATCCACCCTGGTATCATACTTAGGGATCTGCAAAACCAAAAAGGGTTCCATCCTTAAAAACAGGAAAAGCCAGAGGAAGCTTCAAAATTAATTTTTTTAAACTTTAGAATATTTCCCATGTAATAGAAATACTTAGGCAGGTCTCTACCTACTCTATTCTCTATACATAAAATGAAACAGTTGAATTTTTTTCATAGATGCGTTGTAATTATCCGTCATAGTGAGGTTCAGAGTGACAAATACATACGTGCGCCCAGCATTCATTGTGTTTCCCTCCAGTCCCCACCCAGCTCCCTCCCACTCCATAGATAATCTTTACATCTATACACACAACTTCATGTATAACAAAGAATTATTTGAATAGTTTCCATCATCAGATCTTCCTTTTTCCTCCCCACCTCTCTCTCTCTCTGGATCACCCCCCCATTTCTTTCTTTTTTTTGTGGTACCGGGGATTGAACCCAGGGTTCTTTTACCTCTGAGCTACACCCCCAGCCCTATTTTTTATACTTTATTTTGAAACCGGGTCTCACATAGTTGCGGAGGGCCTCACTAAGTAGCTGAGGCTGGCCTTGAACCCGGATCCTCCAGTCTCAGCCTCCCAAGTACTGGGATTACAAGCTGCGCCACCACACCCACCCCCCATTTCATTAGTATCGCCCCTCATTTGTTTGAGGTCCTCTTTGTTTCCCAGTTTCCCTCTAGCTTCCACATAAGAGTGAAAACATTAGCCATTCTGTGACTGGCTAATTTCACTAAGCATAATATTCTCGAATTCCATCCATTTTCCTGCAAATGACATGATTGTGTTCCTTTTTAATGGATGAATACAATTCCATTGTGTGTATATACCATCACTTCCTAATCCGTTCATTTGTTGACAGGCACATAGGCTGGTTCCATAGTTTGGCTGTCATGAATTGTGCTGCTATATGGAAATGCATGTATCCCTATAGCATCCTGACTTCAATTCATTTGGAAAGATTCCCAGGAGTGGTATGGCTGGGTTACATGGTGGCTCCATTCCCAGTCTTTTAAGGAATCTCCATAATGATCTCCATAGTGGCTGTACTAATTTGCAGTCCCACCAACAGTGTATAAGTGTTCCTGTTTCCCCACATCCTCCCCAGCATTTGTTGTAGTTTATTTTTTGGTGATTAACATTAAAACTGGGGTTAGATGGAATCTGTTTTGATTTGCATTTCCGTTTTTGTTAATGATATTGAACATTTTAAATATATTTATTGGCCATGTGTATTTCTTCTTTTTTTTTGTGTGTGGTACTGGGGATTGAACCCAGGGGCGTTCTACCTCCACGCTACACCCCCGGCCCTATTTTTTTAAATACTTTATTTTGAAACCGGGTCTCACGAAGTTGCAGAGGGCCTCACTGAGAGAGAGAGAGAGAGAGAGAGAGAGAGAGAGAGAGAGCTGAGGCTGGCCGCGAACCTGGATCCTCTGGTCTTTGCCTCCCAAAGTACTGGGATTACAAGCGTGTGCCACCACTCCCGGCTTGTATTTCTTCTTTTGAGAAGCATCTATTTAGATCCACTGTCCACTTCCTAATAGGGTTCTTTGTTTTTTTAGTATTGAGTTTTTTAAGTTCTTTATATATTCTAGATATTAATCCTCTATTAGAGGAGTAGCTGAAGATTTTCTCCCATTCTGTAGGCTTTCTCGTTAGGTTCTTGATAGTGTCCTTTGCTGTACAAAAACATTTTAATCAGATTCCATCCCATTTATTGATTTTTGGTTTTGTTTCCTGAGCTTTGGGGTCTTATTGAGGAAGTCTCCACTGGTGCCTATGTGTTGGAGGTTGGTCCTCTGTCCTCTTCTAGTAGTTGCAAAGTCTCTGGTCTAATTTCTAGATCATTTATTCATCTTGAGTTGACTCCTGTGCAGGGTGAGAGGTTGGGGTTTAGTTCTACACTGACACTATTCTCTCTACAAACATAAAATAAAACAGTTGAAAAATCTTTCCTCCTATCTAGCAGGTGGTCAAGGGCTATATGTTCGTGTTCGTGAAATGCAGAGAGAGAGAGAGAGAGGGAAGGAAGGAGGGAGGGAGGGAGGAAGAAAGGAAGGAAGGAAGGAATGCAAGGCTAGAAAGAGAGAAGAGAGAATCAGTCAAAGACACCTCTTCATGTAATTATTCTGGTCTCCAACTACATTTTTGGCAGGCTTATGTAGAAGCATCTTGCATCTCAAATTCCATTCCAGGTCTGAAAGTTACTTTGAAAGATATAACAGCTATTTGTTCTTTTTGCTTATATATTTGTTTAATAGATTTCCATTGATCTTAGAATTCTGGATGCACAATCATAAGTATAAGGGATTTTTCTTATTCTTTTCTAAGAGTTATATATGCTAATTTCAATTTCTTGTCTAATTTGCATAGCTGAGAATTCAAAGCAGTGTTAAAATAAGAAAGGATGGACATCCTAGTATTCTTCCTGTAGTCTCATATTTCTGCATGAATTATAATATTGGCTACTGATTTATTATCCATATTCTTTCTCACATTACAAAAATATCTACTTATTCTTAGTACAATGTTTGTTGTTGTTTTCTTTTAACATGAAGATGAGTGTTGCTTTTTCAGGATTTACTATAATGCTGATATGATTTTCTGTGATGAATTATGAATAGATTACTAATCTTAAGCCATTCTTGCATTCTTACAATAAATTTGACTTTCACACAAATCTTTTTTGTCTTATAATTAATTGGATTTTGTTTAAGAATATTTACAAATATGTAAGATAATTATTGATTGTTCATGTTTACAAAGGACTATTTGTTTTCTTCCTTCTATTACATTGTTAAATCTTGACATAATGACTATGCTAAAATGAAATGGATTCCTTCTCATATTTTTCTAAGTAGTGGATTATATTACGTAAGGTGGCACTATCTAGTTGTTACAACAAGCAACCCCCAAATATCAGCGGCTAAACCCAGTATGTTTATTTCTCAATGATGACATAGTTAGATGAGGTTGGGAACTCGGGTATGCTAGCGCTAGTTCACCTTGCTTATGAGAATGGATCGGTTGTGTCTCCTCCCAGCTCTGTGTTCACATTGTGATGTCAGTCACCTTGGTTGCCTAAGATCAGCCATAGTGGGAGCATTTACACTAGAGAAATTGGCAAGTTCTACCAATCAGAGTCCCACATCTCCACAACCCAAAGCTGCTTATTAAACACTTATCAGCACATCACCACTCGGGTGGATCTTTTGGGCATCTCTCCTCCAATGCTGACTTAGGGATCCTGTCTCTTGTCACCACATGGTTCTGCTCTCACTTTGGTCTGCAGGGAAGGGAAAAGAGAGAATGTAAGGAACTTTAGGACCTTTTATGGTCAGGCCTGGAAGTAGAGTCCTTCATTTTCTCTGCTATTCCATTGGCCAGAACCTGTCACATGGGCTCCTTTAGATGCAAGGAATATGAAAACGTCATCCTTCTATATGTACATCTCCCTTAGGACGTTCTGACCACTCATCTGTCTATTCTGACACCAGGACCAAATTCTCACTTTGTGATATCCTCCTATTTTACAGATCCACATCTCCACCCTTGTTTTATTTGATATCCTTACCATTTGCTCTCCCAGACTGATTTTAGAGCTCATTTGTCAAATCCTTAAAAAAAAATCCCGTTTGAATTTTATTTAAGATTTTGGAGGATAAAGTTGACAAAATTGACACCATTAGGTTAGCTAACACTAAGTAATTCCTTAATTCCTGAAATTAAACTGCTTAGATCACTTTGTATTCTTTTAATATACTGTTGAGATTGAAAGGATAAAATATGATTTAGAATTTCTACATGTAATTGACAAAGGGATTTTAAGTCACAGTCTTTCTCCTCCTTCTCCTGTTCCCTTTTAATATCATTATCAGATATTTTACTAGTAACGTGAGAAAATTAATTGAGAATGGTCCCATCCTTTTCTGTGCATTATAACAGTTCAAATGGCCTGGAAATTCTTTTCCTTGAATCATCTGACATTGTTTGCCAACTTCTAAAGTGTGTTCTACAGTTTTTGTTTTATTCACTTTCTACTTCTTTTTGAATTAATTATTTTAGTATTCTTAGTCTTAGAAAATTATTTCTTCAATTGATATTTTCAGAGTCATTAGTAAAGCATTGATGATAGAATTGTATGTGGGGGGTGAGGAATTGTTTGGGACTGGGAAGGGGCACTTTCTGGGATAATGGGAAGTTCTACAGCTTGGATGTGGTAGTGCTTAATTGGTGTATAAATCTGTCAAAAATCATTGAAATTTACACTTATAATTGGTGCATGTTGTTGCAACCAAGCAGTACATCAATAAAGCTCATTTTTAAAAAAGTCTTTTATATTCAGTTGTTTTCAATGTGCCAGTCATATATAATATACTTGTGTTTTGATTTCATTTTTTCTTCTCTTTTCTTAAAATATAAAATAAAATAGGGCCGGGGGTATAGCTCAGAGGTAGAATGCCCCGAGATCAATATCCAGTAACACACACACACACACACACACACACACACACACACACAGAGAATTAAAGAATTAAGCAGTACCAACTGATATCTGTGGTGAAGAAAGTAAACATTTTAATTTCTTCCTTCTCTCCCCATCATCATTCTTTTGTTTTAATGTACAGTGGACCCAGAGCAAGTACTCAATAAATATTTGAATAAATGAATAATTAGAAAACAGGGATATGTAATTGGCATTATCAAATACCAACTATGTATGTATTCACACATGAAATGCCAAATTCACGGATGCATGCCCACTGTAGTGTCAGGTGCCCAAAGTACCTGTGCTTCTAAAATAAATGCCAATTGTTTATGAGAAAATAACAATTTTACAGATAGGACACTAGAAGTAAAAAATACATGATTGCTTTGGTCTCAGTCTGTTGCTTTTTACTGATGGCAAATGGGAATTTTATTCTGCTTACATTGACTGAAGTCAGCTTCATAAATTGTATAAATGGGGAAAATTTTTATACTTATTCTCTGGAGATGAAAGCCTAGTATTCTTAGAGTACCATCACCTTCTTCTCACCAATTATAATTTGCAGTATATAGTGGAAGAGGGTGACCAAGGATTCTGGTCTGTCGGGGATTAAGGGGTGTCCAAGGATGAAGGGCTTTCAAAGCTAAAACCCACAAGTCTCAGGAAAACCAGGAAAGTCCCAGATAAATCAGGATGAAATGATTACCCTATAGCTGACACATGTAACATTTTATAATAACATATAGCCAATAGCATACTACATAACAATGAAGAAGTAAAGAGACAAAACATTAAGTTGAAATTTTAGAGACCCATGTCATGAGGCTACTATATCACTAACCCTAACCGTAGCAGATAGAATTTACACATTAGGTAATTTTTTACATGATCTGTGAGTGCCTCAATAAATTCTCTAATTTTGATAATATTTATTGACTTTGAAGACCAGGGCGCTCATATTTGCCATGGTAGTTACCCATCCCCTCTTGCATTTTTGAGACCATGAAACCTACATGGTTCCGACCCTGGTCTGTTGTCATCAGAAATACCACGCATTTAACAAAAGTGCCAAGTCACTGGACTCATGGGGTTAGCTCATTTCGAAAACGGAACTGGCCTTTCTACTAAGAACCAGAGAAATGTTGAAAACATAAAACAACAAAAATCTGTGGTATATTTGTTAAAACCAAGACTCTAACCCTGATCTAAACCAGACTGTTCTCCTCCTGGCTTCCTCCTTTTTTCCCTTAATTAAGCTAACTGGAAAGGCAAGGTTTTCATCAGAGCAAGACGGCAATCTTCCCACCCTAATCTCTAGGACGAAACAGAGAATCTGGTCTGGAATTGAATTTGAAATATTAAAGAAAAATGACTACCAGCTTAATGCTGTCACCATCCCATGTTTATTTTTCTTTCTTTTATGTCTGATGTCAAGGAGAAAATAATGTTGTCTGCTGGAAATTTGAGCATGTTTGCATTTTGAGATAATTAGAATTAATGTTGGAGGGCCAAACCGGCACTGAACGATCCCCGTGCTTCCCATGTGTGTAAAACATTTTGTAATGACTTTCACTTCATCTGGGAGCCTGGCCGGCTGCCGTAAGCCACCTAGATCCAAGCAGCAAAGTTCCTTTTTCAAAAAAGAAAATTTATGTGCTGCAAGTTAAAAATTAGGGCATCGGTAAAATAGTTAGACCTCTGCAAATTGCTTTATCCATTTGTGTTTCTCCTCCATCTATATTTCTTTTTTCCGCAGCTTGGATGGCAGAGTTTCTCGCACACATAGCAAAAGACCTGCGTTCTTCAGCTGTTGTAAAGGCAAGTCCACCAGAGGAAGGGACAGCAATGAGTTTTCCTTAAGGATCTGTAAACCCAGAGAACTGGGTTCTGTGAGGTCGTCTGTGGGAGTCATTCAGCCATGGGACCCAGGCACAATGGTTATTTGTTGGGAGCAGGCAGTAGTTCACAGGATGTTTGACTTTTCCATAAATTGGTTTGCCAACTGAACACACAGCCTTTGTGATTCATGCATAAGAATCTCTCACTTAAAATCTTTCAGTAGCCTCTCATTGTCCCCTGGATAAAACCCAACCCCTAATACCACTGGTGAGAGGCCCAGGGCTTTTCTTGAACTGGGTCATGGTGAGCTCTCTATCCTCTTTTTCCTATTGTGCATCTTGCATACAGCAGGCCACAGATATGGAATTCCTGGCAGTTTCCTGAGCATGGATGATTCTGTTCCATGAACATACTCTCCCCTCCACTGAGGATGCTCCCATTTACCTTCATATATATACCTTCACCCAGTACTTGGCACCTGCTAGGTGCACACTATATTTGTTGAATAAATTAATTTCAAAACTTGATGTACCTGTTGATGGACATTTAGGTTGGTTGCCTATCTTGACTATTGTGAATTATGCTGCTATAGACATGGGTATGCATGGATCACTGTAGGATTCTGACTTTAATTCTTTTGGAAAGATACTGAGGAGTGGCATAGCTGGGTCCTATGGTGGTTCTAATCCTAGTTTTTTGAGAAACTTCCACACTGCTCTCCATAGTACTTGTACCACTATGATGGCCGCAGCACCACCAACAGTGTATGAGGGTTTCTATTTCCCTACATCCTCACCAGCATTTATTATTGTTTGCAGTCTTGATGATTTCCATTGTAATTGGAGTTAGATAGAGTTTCAGGGTAGTTTTGATTTGCATTTCCCTGATTGCTAATGATGTTGTATATTTTTTCATGTATTTCTTCTTTTAAGAAGTATCTATTCAGTCCAATAGTCCATTTTTAATTGAGTTATTTGTTTTCTGTGTATGTTAAATTTTTTTTGGTTCTTTGTATGTTCTAGATATTAGTCCTTTATTAGAGGAGTAGCTGGCAAAGCTTTCCTCCCATTTTGTAGGCTCTCTCTTCAGATTCTTGATGGTGTACTTTGTTGTGCAGACACTCTTAAATTTGATGTCATTCTATTTATTGATTCCTGATTTTATTTCCTGAGCTTTGGGGTTTTATTTGGGAAGTCTCTACCAGTGTCTATATGTTGGAGAGTTGGTCCTGTGCTTTCTTCTAGTAATTGCAAAGTTTCTGGTCTAATTTCTAGGTCTTTGATCCATCTTGACTTGATTTTTGTGCAGGGTGAGAGATAGGGATCTAATTTCATTCTTCTACACTTGGATATCCAGTTTTCCCAATGCCATTTGTTGAAAAGGTTGTCTTTTCCCCAGTGTATGTTTTTGACACCATTGTAAAAAATCAACTGGTTATAAGTGTGAGGGCTTGTCTCTGTATCTTCTATTTAATTGGTCTATGTGTCTGTTTTTGTGCCAATACCATGCCATTTTTGTTATTAGAGTTCTGTAGTATAATTTGAAAGCAGGTATTGTGATGCCTCCTGCATGGTTCTTATTGCTCAGGATTGCTTTGGCTATTTTGGGTCTTTTGTTTATCACTTTGAATCTCACTATGATGTGTAATTACAACATAATTACAACATTTGTGTTGGCACCAACACAAATATATATATATATCTCCCCCACTACTTGGTGCAGACTCCTCTAGATGGAATAAGGACTCCATTTTCTGTGCTTCCACAATTCCTGAAATGGGCTTTTAGCACAGTGGTTCACAAACAGCCATGTTTTTATTTCCTCCCTGGAATATTTGACAATGTCTGGAGATATTTTTGGTTTTCACCCTGGGAGGGTGCTACTGGCATGTAGCAGGAAAGAGGTCAGGGATATTGGTAAATATTCCACAACACACAGCACAGCCCCCACAACAAAGAAATATCTAGCCCAAAGTATCAATAGTGCCAAGACTGAGAAAACCATTTAGCAGAACTCATCTTTTCAAATAATCATCTTGAGGGACATCATCTCCTCTGCTAGACAGTAAACTCCTTGATGTCAGGGTGCATGTGTGTGTGTTACTGGGGACTGAACCCAGGGGCATTCTGCCTCCAAGTTACACCCCCAGATCTTTTTATTTTTTGTTTCAAACCAGGGTCTCACTAGGTTTCTGAGAGTCTAGCCAAGCTGCCGAGGCTGGTCTTGAACTTGTAATCCTCCTGTCTCAGCCTCCCTGGTACTGGGACAGGGCTCATATCTTAGTTATCATTGCATTCCCATTGTTTAACGCAATGTATGACATTTATAATTTGCTCAATAAGTGTTGAATGAAATGAATGAATGAAGAAAGAACTTGCAGAAGTACCGAGTAGTAACTGTTCTCTAAGGAATTACGAAAACTAAAGATATGGCTTGTTTCTACATGTGACAATCTGTATAAGCTCAAAGAAGTTGCCCAGTTTTAAGGAAATGGCATCTTTCCACTTTTTTCATGCCACAGGGATTTCTTTCCAATGGTTCATAATTTTTTCCAGCAGTACTATGTTGGGGAGTACCTTCTGTCTTGGGAGAAGTAACTTCTACAACACTGCACTTTTCTCAGTCCCTAAAAATTCACACTAAAGGTTGACATTCTATTTTCATGCCAACTCTCAAAAGCATGGTCTCTTTGTAATTGGTGTCAGCTACAGCATTTCAAAATGCCCCATAAATAGGCCCCATTTGGGAGCTTTTGGAAGTGCTATTTTGATACCTCCTCCATGCGTATTCTCTTGGACTCCAGCCATTTGTCAGGGGAACCATTTGAAAAGGCAATTTGGAAGCCCACCCACATGATCCTGGTACCTCTTTCTTCTTGCTGATGGTATTAGACTAAAATTGGTCTGGTTTTGACTTTACCCACCCCTCTGACTAAATAACTAGATTATGTTTAGAATAAGAACTCAAAGCACAATGGATTAACTGTGAAGCCTATGTTTCTCAGAAGCCTTAACAAGAACCTCCTCTTTGCATTGTAATTCCTCCATACAATTGTATTTTGCTTGGAAACACTGCAAGTAAATTATGGTCATACTTAGTATTTATCATAATAAAAATGTGAGGGGTACGATTTTCATTTAAATTTGTCCTCCCAGGAATGGTCAGGCCATTTAGGGAAGAATCATCCTGATTTGCTAAACATTTAGGTGGGATTATCTTTACCAATCAAATAAAACTATGCACAATTCTGCTTAGTTCCCCATGAGAATTAAGCTCATTTCACATGGGTTACATTTTTCCATCTTTCCCCAAGAGAATTTTACCCAAGAGTCTTCATGAAATGTGAATTTATTATACTGAAGATTATGCATTGGACATAATAGAATAATTTACAAAGCTTAATGAGCATATTTCACAACAGCCCTTTGCTTTATTTAAAAATTAATGAATAATTACTACACTTTATGACATTGAAACAATAGATGAGGATTCAAAGAAGCATAACACTACAAATTTACATTTTATCCAAAGAGCTTCGATAGGGGTCAGGATGCATAGATGTAAATACACGCAGACCATGACAACTGGTTGACAGATGTTATTTAAGTGGTAGAGAAATGCAGGGTTGAGAAGATGAAGGAGATATAAATGTGGATTAAAGTTCTCAGAGAAGCTTCATCAAAGAAATAGAATCGATGAATGCCTTTTCTCTCTGGACTGTCATGGTGCTTTGTTTCTTTATTTTGGAACTCTTGGAACAGTCATATATTGGATTTGTCTATTGTGTGCCATTTCTTTCTCTGACGTCATCAGCTTCTGGAGGGCAGATGCCACAGTTATCATCTCTGTGTCTCCAGAGGACACAGCACGGTGTCTGCTATTGAGAAGATTTCAACAGAGGTTAGTTGAGGAGAACATGACAACTGCCTACGGTCACTTTCTTATATACACTGGGTGAAAGTGCCCACTGTGATGATATAGAAACTAGACACCAAAAAAATCTATCCTATTCCATAGTGTCAAAGGAGGCAGCATAGTCAACTGCAGATCTGCAAATATGACTCAAAACTGTTGGGGTTTTGTTTTGTTTTGTTTTTCTTTCATTGCACCAAAGTCCAATTGCTTATGTCCTTTTCTGGCATTACAAAGAATGAGAATTTGACCTTTGTGCCCACTTAAAATAGATTATTGTTTTATTCTCCCATCCACATTCTTAAAATGACTAAATTTGAAACAATTTAAAAGCCACATTAAAAATGAAATCAAGTTCCCCAAGTCAATGCCTTCATCTCTTTCTTCATGGCCTAATTCACAACTTCTTTCGAGTCTGGAATTTACTCCAGGGCAACTCTGCAAATATTCTGTATTTAATTGCAGTTTGTAGTTTGAGACTGTTATTCATGCCCATAAATTGCATTGAATTTACACATAAATTTTACTTGTCTAATTTACTAATTACTGAGAAAGGGTAACGTGGCGGCATCTTAATCTAGGAGAAACATCTCAAATGCTTTGCACACGTTTTGCATTTGGCATAACCTGAAACACATTTCCCCACAAAACTTTTTCCCTTAACTCTTAAGCCCCTGAGTATTTCAATGGAAACACAATACTTTTTATCTGGATTCATTTACACTCTCATTTACTCATCAGCATGGTGTTTTGTAAGAGATATTTAATATTCTCCAAGAGCCCTTTTTTCTCCCGCACATTTCAAAGTTTTTCCTGTAGGAAACACTGTGTTCCAAGCCATAAATTGAGTCTGAATCCAGAAAACAGGAGTTGGGGGAAGCCATAAATTCCAAATGAGTTCCAAGTGGTACAAGATCTTAACTGCCCATTATACATATAATGTGGTTACCAAAATCAGGACTGAGTGCCCTGAGCAAAGAAGACTTAAAATTTGGTGGCATCAATTTTGCACCAGTGAAAATGCGCAGGACATAGCAACTTGCACCCGCACTCTCACTTGGTCCACTAAGGAAGGCTTCTTTTTCCAGGAAACAGGTGCTGCTACTGAAGAATCCCCTCTGGGAGTAATCAGCTTCTCACAGAGTGCCTTTCTCCTCCTGGAAGTCCGGAAGTGATGGGCCAGCACCACGAGTAAGTTGCCTGTCACAGTGGCCACAGGGCTGTCCCACTGAGGCACCCTCACAACACCAGTCCTAACCCTTCCTGCAACTCATTCATGGCGTATAGCTAACTATCTTGGTGCATTTCTTTTTATGGAAAATATTGGAAACCAGTTCTAGTGAGATATTTTAAAAGGAAATTTGTTGGAAGGATTCCAAAACCTTCCTAAGAATTCAAGGAGACATATGGCCAAAGAGTGCAAGGAGACTGCTGGGAGCCCAATGCTATGGGTAAATTGAACAAATCACAGGACACAACATATAGGCTAAGCAGACACCAGAGTTTGTCTAACAGTATTAACTACTACATACAAATAATTTCCCAACTACCTAATCCCTGTCTGTTTTTTCTCTTCTCTTCAGTAGGGGAATAGCGGCCACTATATTTCCTATTATTTGTCTGTAGTGTTGACCATATTATTATGTAAAGATTTTACATTAAAAATACTCTTTCTGTTCACAGTCTATTCATGGTGTCTCCTGAGACTATAGGTTTCTAAAATAATAAAAAAATTTATAACTAACTTACCCTGGTCATGAGAGACAGGACTCTGTGTATCACAATGAGTCAAATAAATTATCTTCCAACTTGAATGCTTATAACTGTTGGATTTTTTTCTTTGTGACAAGCACTTTCCAATACCTGAGAAACCTGATCCAAACAGATTAGTTTCTTTCTTTCAAATATTTAGCTTCCAAATAAAAATGATATTTAAAGCAATTATTTTTTCAATACATCTCCCCAAATGCATGCACATGAAGCTAATGCATAATTAGTAATTAGATGAAGCCATAAATTTGTTGTTTAGACATTAATATGGTTTATTTTTAAAAATCACTGATAGAAAATTGATAGTCTGTTTTGAACTACTTTAATCCGTGCAGCATTTTCAATATGGTAAATTTCTGCTGAGATTTCCAAGTGGCCAAATGATGCTGAAGGCCAGGTAAAACTGACTCCCTGCAATCCTAGACCTTGTAAAAATCTTATCCTACATCTAAGAAGCAGATACTCAAGGATTTCACATAAAACACAGCCTTATTAAAGGCAGATCCTCCAGCTCTGGCTGGTTATTGGTGCGCTTGCCAACATGAACCCAAAGTGCTCATTTTGGGGAGTCAGCACGTCCACATTCTTAAGGTTTAAAACACTTAAGCATCCTTACAGAGAGGAAAGTCACTAGTGTGTTCTTTCTCTTTTCTCTGATTTTACTGGGTCAAAAGAAAAACCTGTAAACAGAACTCGCTTTAATCATCTGCCAAACACATGGGACCAAGGTTTTCCTCCAAGGGAGGAGGTCTCGTGGGCAGTCCAAGGGAACAGCTTCGCCCACAGGAGCAAAATATAGGCTTCAGCAAGCACCTTCTCCTGAAATGGACATACGTTCAGCATTTTTAACTACCTTGAGAGATAATATTCAGAAGGAGAGAGGCATCAGTAGTAAGGAAATAAGCTATTGGTGGAGGGAACTGAGGCAATATAATAGTTAATCTATTTCTCAGTATGGTGCTATACATTCTCACAAATTAACATGGGTCTGAAAGGCATCAGGTTGTGTTCAAACAATAATTGGAACCTAAGATGTATTAAAATGTGTTTCTAACCAATTATGGATTTTTGCATAGAAGATTAAGAAAGTTATTATGGTTTGGAAATACTTATAATCATAAAACCATAAAGTGAAAGGGCCTTTTGAGATGTATCAGTACCATCCTTTGGTTTAACAAATGAGGGAGCAGAGAACTAGAGAACTGAGTTCCCCTGAATGGTATGATTCTCATGCAGCAGATTTTAGACCAGAATTGGATTTCATGACTTCTAAAAGTCTTTTCCAGGTCATTTTGGAGTGAATTTGATTTAAGCACTTATAAAAACAAAGTACAATTTTGCCATCAAATGCTGTCTGTGTACTCTCTGTGTTCTGAAATTTCATGGAGGTCAAAAAAAATAGTAAGAGAATTTCTGCCCTAGAAAATGTGTAAACTAAATAATAATATGAATATCAGATTCCATTATCCATAGAAATTGTGGATTTAGATAATATTTTGCATAAAATATTGTAAATTAACTTTCTTAAATAGGGAGGAGCATAAATTCATTGGTACACAAAGAGCTTAGAAGCAAATTCAAGGACTGGGGCTGAGAATATGCATTAAATTCTCCTTGCTTTTCTGTGGCAAGGATCTCCAGCCCTTTGCATGCCAGTCCTTCATGAGGCTGACTCTCGGTTTTGTTAGATAACATTTGCCACTCTACACTTTAGTTATTCCTTCAAATACCAACTGATCTGGGCCAAATAGTATCTTCCCAAAGTTATGTCCATGTGCAAATTGTGAATGTGACCATATTTAGAATAGGATCTTTGTGGATATGGTCAAATTAACATGATACCATACTGAATTAGTGTGGGCCCTAGATGCAGTATGGTTATTGTCCCCATAAGAAAAGTCAATAGAGAGACAGAAAAAACAGAGGGAAGGTGTGAAGACAGTCACAGAGTTTTGGCTTATGTGGCTACAAGCCAAGGAATGCTGAGGTTTGCTGCAACCAGCAAAGAGACAAGAACAGATTTTCCCTGTAGGGAAAGAGCTTTCAGAGGGAGCATGCACCTGCTGACTCCTTGATATTAAGAATTCTAGTCTCCATAACTGTCAGCAAATACATTTCTGTTGTTTGAAACTACCCAGCTTGTGGTAATTAGTTATGGCAACACCAGAAAATTAATACACCTGCTCATATGAAGGCCATGGGTGTTTTCCAATGATTCTTTAGATCATCCTCTGTACTACTCCAGTTAGAATGGAATTCCCTTAGTACATCTGAGTTCAGCCTCAATGCAAAACTTGGATTTCTGTAATCTATACCATCCCTGTTATTTCCTTCAGAGAAAGAATGTTAAAAAAATGACCTCTGGTCTCCTTTCTGAGGACTCCAGACTTATTTTCTCCTCTTAAACTTCACCATTTGGACTCTGGGACCAGACAAGTTCCCAGTCCTAATGAAGCAGAGAACTGCAAAATCCAGAAGGCTTTGGAGAAATATCATTAGTGAGCAATTCATGGCAACTGGGAATTTTAGGCAAGAACATATTTATGGTTAATTGACCTTGTGGATATTACAGTGGGTTTTAGCATTTGGGACTTCCCTATTTGAACTTCCCCACTGACCCCATTCTATAGTGAATGCTAAGACATGTGAAAAGTGGGTTTCTATTCACTGGAGTGCGTTTTACTCCCATTGGGTTTTTCAGTTAATGTCAGACTAAGTACATATGTTCTAACTTAGGTAAGTGTGACATATTTGGCTTCATTCAATTGATGTTAATGTAATGCAAAGGGAAGTTTATTAAAATATAAAATATAAAGTAAACCTCCTCATAATTTACTAGCAATAAAAAGTATATATATTTGTGTATATATATATATATATACATTTGTACATATACACAAATACATATTCGACTCTTCCATCTTACCTTTACTTCATGCATAGACAATTGCAGTAAACTTCCAATTGGGCCTCTGTGGCTTTCCTCACTCAAACTGACCTTTCAATAAACAAAGCTGTGTGCAACCCTGAGCTGGGACAGAAAATGCAAAAATGAAGGCAAGACTTCTATGTTTGATAACTGATATTTCTGTATCAGGTCACAGACAGACAGACAGACAGACACACACACACACACACACACACACACACACACGCTCATACACATAAACACACAATTTTAGGATAAAATGTAAAAGAACTATGGACATGAAGAAAGAAAAAGACCAATTAAGTTTTCATGAGAGAGTTGGATCAGTCTTTGGGGACAGATGAGAGGACATTTGAGCTGGTCTCAGGAAGTGGGCAGGTGAAAGAGGCGGCCAGGGAATGCCTGCAAAACTAAGGTCTTAAACTCATGTCCTGCCCAAGTAGCAGTTTTCAGACCAGAAAATCTATCTGGAGCGCAGTTCTCCATGTCTCTGCCCCCACTGACTTTTCCACAGTGGCATTTTGATACCTCAGCTGGAGTTTAAGACCTTCCATAATCATATTTCAATTTTATTTCTCTTGTTTCCTACCCCATTCTCTATTCCACCTGCATTAGCATTCCCTGGAACTTGGCTCCCACAGCTCGAGGCTTTCCTAACCCTACTTTCTTTAACTCTTCCCAGCCTGCTACCAATGGTCCCAAACCCAGCTTCGCATCCCTCCTCCAGAAAGTCTCCTTCTTCCTTACTGCCAGAGGTATTCCTATCTTTCCAAATTCTCCAGCAGCTCCTTCTATTCCTCTCTCATGATGTGCGTGATGGATCATATTATATTTACCAAATATTTTCTGCCCTTGCAACCATGCCTATCCTTGTGACCCCTCCCCAGTGCTCTTATTGACATCAGAGGTGGCCAGAGATGTTCCTTGGTCAATGGAACCTGACAGGAAGTGGTATGCCACTTCTGTGCAGAAGCTTTCTGTGCCACTCCGCATTGTCCTGCCCTGAGGCCAACATGTGCAAGGGGGGCTCTTGCTTCTACCTGAATCCAGGGGCAGAAGGGTAGCAGCTATGAAGGACCATCACTGCGCAAGAATTGTTGAAGTTACTGAGAACTTGTAGTCATGTTATCAAAGCGTAGTTTATCCTAAGATGATTTATATAACAGGTCTCATGGTCTACCATAAATGATTTGTATTCGTATATGTGGTTTTTCTTCCTCATTAGAGTACTGAGTTCCCTGTGGACTCTGTGTGGGATTGACCACTGAACTGATCATTCCCATTACAGGGTCAGACATACAGTAGTTGCTTTCTGAATACTTCTTGATTTATATGATAAATGAGTGTGCGATTTCAGGAAGTGTGTGTGCAGACACTGTTATGAGTGTTCAAGGGAACATTCATAGGAAGGGAGGTTGTGAAGGAAAAAAAAAATGGAACCAGATCGTTTTCTGGCATGGGCTGGATCCAGTTATTTTTTCCTAATGGCTCGCTGCCCTGCTACATTATGAATTAGACAGTGGGAGATATTTCTAATCTAGAGATTAGGTTTATAGCTTTTGAGATAAAGAGCAGAGGATTTTATTTCAAGAGGATAGACTATAAAAAGGGTATAACCCAAAAAGTTAGATTAATAAAGTGATATATCAATATGATATCATATCCTGATATAATAAAGTAACAGCGTGGGGAGTCTGGGGACCACCTGATCTTGGAGGACACCTGGGATGACACCAGGAGATAGGTGTGCAGGAAGCTTCACCGGGTCTGCTTGGTATGGTGTGGACTGGTGCTTCTCCAATCCTAAGTGCTTACTCAAATGCAGACTTTGGTTTTTTTTTTTTTTTTTTTTGGTGGTGGTACTGGGGATTGAACCCAGGGGCATTCTACTTCTGAGCTATACCCTCAGCCCTTTTTACGTTATTTATTTTTTATTTTGAGACAGGGTCTTGCTAGGTTCCTGAGGGTCTTGTTAGGTTGTTGAGGCTGGTCTCAAACCTGCGATTTTTCTGTCTTGGCCTCCCAAACACTGGGATTACAGGCATGCACCACTGCACCTTGCCTCAGATGCAGATTCAAATATGGTAGGTTGTTGGGAGGTACTGGGATAACATGTTTCTTTTATTTTTTTTTTTTTTGCGGTACTGGGGATTGAATCCAGAGGCATTCTACCTCTGAGCTACACCCCCAGCCCTATTTTGTATTCTTTTATTTTGAAACGGTCTCACTAAGTTGCAGAGGCCTCACTAAGTAGCTGAGGCTGGCCCGAACCTGTGATCCTCCAGTCTCAGCCTCCCAAGTACTGGGATTACAAGCATGCACCACCACGCCCGGGTCACATGTTTCTGATAAGCTCACAGATGCTGTTGCTTGGACCACCCTTTTCATACCAAAGTGTTGAAGATTTTGGTTAAAGACCCAAGCCATGGGGTATTTATTATGTGATACCTTCTAGAAAAGTGAATAGCAGGCAAAGCAGCCATTCCCTGATGGGTCTGTGGGACACAATTAACCTTGAAAACACTGGGGAATTCTGTGCTCCTGAACCTTCCTCAGAGGCAGACAGGAAGCATTTTGCCCAGTGGCCATCACAGCCGAGGACCAGAGTCAGGACCAGAGTCAGAAAGGCCTGGGGATAGATCGCAGCTCCTCAATCTAGGGGCTGAGTGACTCTGGGCAGTTACTTTACTTCTCTGAGCCTCTGTTTTCTAATATGTGAAAAGAGGGAAAGGCAGAAAGTAGCCCCCATGCTGGAGGGGGAGGAGCTCTGCAAAACTGGAGGGGAGGAGCCCCGCAAAAGAGTGCAGAATCAAGATGTTAAAAGACACCCGCCTGCCACAGTTTTGACCTGCTTTTGACCAACATAAGAGATATCAGATACTAAAGTGAATACCAGGCAGATCCTCACTTGAAAAAGAGATTGTAAAGTGATTACTGACTTTTGAATCCTCTCCACTGACTTCCAGTGAAACAAAGGTTGAGAACAGCGAGGAAGCGAACATTTGAAAACAAGGTTTCTTTGGAAAAAGCTCTTGCAATTCCTTGAATTTCTCCTCCCAGAAGGTGTGAGGAGCAGGGCAGGGCGTTGTTCCTCCACCTTAAGCTCAGTCAGAGGCCTCCCGGGCGTCTGTAGAGAGCTTGCCATGTGCCCCTTGCATTGGGGAGATCTGACGGGCTTGTGTCTGATGCCTGGAATGCTGAGCCAGCCGTGGGGTCAAAATGTAGATTGTCATGATGGAACTTGCCTGTGACCCAGCACTTGTAGGGTCTAGGGTCGCTTGTTTGTTTCCAATGGAGACCAACATATACACAAATACAGAGAGCAAGGCTGGGCATGAATCCACCTGGGGTGCTGAAACCCAACAGTAAGAAGCTGAAGGTTAACCCTGATCCCTACGGGTTTCCACCTGGAATATAATCTTTCAGGATCAAGGTAATGCAACACAAGTGAAGCCCTTGGTGATGGAAGCTCTAGAGAACAAAAATGTGCCTTCAGGGGAAGGAGTAAGCCTTATTCATCTCCTGGGCCCAAGGGAGCAAAGTCAGCCCTCATGAGTACCCATCAATAATGCCTTTTATTTCCTCTTCCACTGGGACCTCTGCCTGCTCAGGCCTGATAAGAACAACTGTCAGGCACAGGAGCAGCAGGGAGGGAAGTGACAGGAGGAGAAAGAAGAACCTACACCTTCTTTAAGGCTGCAGCTTTCTAGATGAGGGATGGAGATCCGACATTGAGTAAGTTTGCTGTTTGGATTAAATCGTGGTCTGGGCATTTTGCCTTTAGAAGGAAGACTGTTGAAGTCATTGTTTAGTGCAGCTAGGGGGTGCAGCTCAGCGGTAGAGCATGTACTTAATGCACTTAGCATGCATGAGGCCCTGGGTTTGATCCCCAGCACCAAAAAAAAAAAAAGAAAAGAAAAAGTTATTAATATCTATTACTTATGGTTGAGCAGAAACTTCTACTGATGTTTTCATATATTGGCAATTAAAACTAATCTCTTTAAATAATTGTAATGAGCTGGGCATGGTGTCAAATGTCTGTAATCCCAGTACCTGGGAGGCTGAGACTGGAGGATCGCAGGCTTGAGGCCAGCCTCTTCAACTTAGTGAGGCCCTCAGTAACTTAGCGAGACCCTGTTCCAAGATAAAGTACTCAAGGGAGGCAGTGGGAAGCTATGAAGTCTGCAGAAGAGGGACTGAACCACCTTGGCCCCATGGAAGCAGGCATCTTGAGAGACTGGGGAAGTTTCTAGATTTATGGAGGACTAGGTCAGAACCAAAAGCAGATTGCTTTTTTACCCAAAGAAGGGGTCCAGAGCAGCAACAGTGGTATTCCCTTTACTATTGCAAATATTAGCTGAGCCTTGACTGTCTAATGGGGAGAGCTGATAACGGAGTCTTTCGAAAACCTTAGAGTGAAGAATTGTCTGAATTCCAAATGGATGATGTGATTTCCATGGGTTTTGATAGCTGGTTCAGGATAACGCAGGGCAAGTCACTGAGGCAGTAAGATACAAACGCACTGTTCCTGAGTTCCCTGAAAAATCACCTGGATTCCTTTCTTCCTCACTCTTGCTCACAGCAGGAAAGCCAGCCTTCCTCCCCAGCCTCCTTCCTCACCCCTTACCTCGATTCTAATCCCTTTCTCAGAGTGATCCTATTTTCTGGCTCTGTTCTCTCAAGCCACTCTTTAAACTTAGGGAGAAAGAAGGAGTAAGAGTTTTGTGGGCCCAAACGTGAAGAAGATTCTGAGATGTGGCCGGGCTGATGAGAGGAGATGGCCGGTGAAGCAGCTCGGACAAGGCACTTCAGACCTGAGCACTCTTCCTGCCTGTGGAAAGGGGTCTGAAGATTTTCTACATTAAGATGTGTGAAGATTGCAAATTCCTTGCATCTGGCCAATAAAACCTGTGTGTCACAGCAACAGAACATCACTGTGCCAGCTCTCCCTTAGAAAGCACACCATAGTAGGAAGAACACAAGCTCTGGGATTGGACACGGACATGTCAGAATTCCAGTTCCCACAGTTGTTAGGTTTTGCGCACTCATGCATTCAGCTGTTTGTTTTTTTTTGTTTATATATATATAGATATATATCTATATATATCTATATATATCTCTCTATATATATATCTATTGTGTTACTGGAGATTGAACCCAGAGGGGCCTTCTACCTCTAAACTACACCCTCAGCCTTTTAAAATTTTTTTATTTGAAACCAGGTCTTGCTAAGTTGTTGAGGGTCTCACTAAATTGCTGAGGCTGGCCTTGAACCTGAAATCCTCTTGTTTCTGTCTCCCAAGTACTTCACCACCATGCCCAGCTGCACACAGCCATTTATTACTATGACACACTTTCCTAAAGCACTTGCTCTGTGAGGAGAGATGGGGAGATACTGGGGATTTGTCTTCCAGGAGATGAGTGCCCACCTTCAAGCAACTCTTAGCACAGTGAGGGGATGGGCACTATGACAAGTAAATAGGGAGGGGTGCCTGTGGAGATCTGTGGTCTTCCTGTTACTCTTATGGGGGAAGGAATGTCCTCCACCACCGAGGTGGAAGATGAGGCTGAACGTGAACCCTGTGTTTGAATGCTGCCTTTGCGCTAAGCCGGGGACATGCCAGGTGTATGTT
Organism: Glis glis; assembly: GCA_004027185.1. Taxonomy (NCBI): domain Eukaryota; kingdom Metazoa; phylum Chordata; class Mammalia; order Rodentia; family Gliridae; genus Glis; species Glis glis. The sequence goes on along the minus strand of PVJS01000602.1, from coordinate 73,016 downwards.
GGTCCAGAGAGCATTGGCGGTGCATGGTGCATCTAAAGGAGTGTGTGTTTCTCCCTGTGGGCTTAGCACAGGGTGTTGTTGGAAGAGCTGGGAGGTAAGGATGGAAAGGCAGGCAAGGACAGGATCATAAATAAGGTCATGCAGGGTCTCATAAGCCTTGCTGAAGAGCTCATATTTCATCCTACAGACGAGGAAACCACTGACAAGTTTCATGCCAGGAAAGGCTGTGATTATATTTATGTTTTAAAAAGCTTTCTTTGAAGGGAGGATTTGAAGGGAGAGATTGAAGCTGAGAAAGGAAAGTTAGGATATTGTTGTGACTGTTCAAGTAAAATACAATGGATTTCTTAACTAGAGTGGGAATGGACAGATGTCTTCAGTTGTATTGCCTGAGAAGCAGATCCAGAGACCAGGATCTGAGTGCAACTCGTTTATTTGGGAGAGTACAGAAATAGGACAGTAAGTCAGGGAAGTGGCAGAAGGAAGGAAGCCAAGAGAGGATGCAAGAATGATCAAGTTACCATGGTGGAAATGAGGCTGAATCCTGCCATGACCCTGTACGGAGTGGGAACAGTTGTCCCATCCAATTAGGGGGGTGCGGGCTGTATATCAACCTCCTCCTATCCATCATTGTTTGGTAACCTCTCCCAAGGACATTGGCTCCCTGACACTTTAGGTTTGACCTACACACATAGAGTAGGATTCTGAAGAAAATAGAAGGAAATTGTGAGCGCTTGAAGTCAGAAGCCATTGATGTATCCAGGAGTGATGAGTGTCTAGGGGGTACGGGCTGGGTACCAGCTATGTCTGCTGTGGGAGGCAGCAAGTTAGGAGGAGGAAAGAGGAAGGGGCTGGGCATAGGGGACAAAGGAGAAGGAACAGTCCAGAATGATTTCCAACCTTCTGATAGGAAGGACTGTGTAAATATTAATAAGCCATAATTGAGAAGAAGGAGGAGTCGAAGACTGGATTAAAAACAAAAATGAGTTTGGAAAGTTTCTTAAGCCCTCTGAATTTCAAGTTTTCTTTTTGAAAACACATTAACTATGTTAAAGTGTTGGTGTAAAGATCAAAAGAATCAACAGTTAAAAAGAATCTAATTAAGTCTCTAGCATGAAATTGATGCTCAATAATAAGTGATATTTATTGGGTGCTTGTTATATGAGAAGAAACAATTTTATGTACTTTATGTGCACTATCTCATTTAATCCCAGGAATCTACCAAAGGTCCCATCAGTATTCCCATTTAACAGACAAGAAACCAAAGCACAGAGTAATGAAGCAGTTAAGTAATATTTAAATAGTTATTGTGGAAACCCACCCCATTTTGCCTGAATAATGGTAAATAGAAAGTTCTAACATTTTCTAATTTTCTCATCCATCCATTCACCCATCTTCTACCTTAGCAAGCATTTATCAAGGGCCAACCATGGACCAGACATTTCTGGGTGCCTCACATTCCCCTCACTGTTGAAATTCTCCCCCCACAGAACAAAGTAGTATAAGTCTCCTTCCTCAATATAAAATGTTTTGAGTTTTTGAAGATAGCTATTAAGTGTCTGGTAATTTTGTGTGGGTTAAAGAAATAAACAAGTTAATCTTCCTTACTGTGCTCAATAATTTCATATTTATAGTCCCATGGTCCTCTCAATATGAAGAAATGAGTAAAATTAAATCTCATTTCAAAGATTGATAAGCATTAGGAAACAGACCAGGAGACAGAGATTTAAGTGCAGGTAATTTCCTTTGGAATATTCTTGGGAACAACACCTGTAAGGGAATGAGGAATCAAGATTGGCAAGGAGGTGTTAGCTGCAATGTAGTTGTGACGGAGGCTTCAGCTAATCCACCCCATTGAGAGGTTCTACAGGTGGGGTGGCTTTTCCAAGATATTGTGATTTGAGACAAGAAGGCCTGGTCTCTGTATTCCCAAAGCAACCAGTCATGGTGTAAGAGCTAACTCCACACAGGTAGAATAATATGGACGAGGCATTTCCCTTTAGCTTGGAGCAATTCTAGAGGAATGGTGGCTGTGAGCCTTAGCATTCAATATTGCTGACAGCTGCCGTGTCTTTTGATCTTAAATGTGGGATTGTGGGTTTTTTTTTTTTTGGTAGTAGGGATTGATCCAGGGGTATTCTACCTCTGAGCTACACTCCCAGTCCTTTTTATTTTTTATTTTGAAACAGGATATTGCTAAGTTGCTGACAGTCTAGATAAGTTCCTGAGGCTGGCCTCCAACCTGTAATCCTCTTGTCTCTGCCTTCCGAGCACTGGGATTACAGGCGTGGGCCACAGCACCTGGCTGGAGTCTTGCATCTTGAGGATCACAGCATCCACTACACTCATGTTCAGAGAAACTGAGAAATTCATCCATGTTCAACAGCAAGCATTTGCCCTTCTTACAGATTCTAAAGTTTGTGCTCTATTAATATGTGTGAACAACACTGGAATTTTAAGTTCAATGTGAGTAAACCAGTATCATGTAGCTGCAGAAAAAATAGAAATAGACTTGGACTAAATTTATGGATTATGATATCCAAAAATAATCCAAGGGGCAGGATCAAGACAGAATACCATTCCCAGGGAGTTCTTGAAAAAATCTGTCTTATTTAGATGAACTAATGAGAAGGACAACATATAGGCCACATTGAGATATTTCAGGGACATCCATGTGAAGAAGTCAGCAACACAAAATCATACACTGTCAGAGAGGGAAGGAAGTTTAGAGATAGCTAATTAATTCAGATAATAAGTCTTCTCTAGAATAACCTGGTCAGTCAGTGTTCTGCTTATTTTGAAAACTTTCAGTGCCAGGAAAGTCTTCACTTCATAGGTATTTTCAGTGACAGAGAATCCGTCCTTCCTTGAGCCAGTTAACTTCTTGTTAGAATAGTTCTCATCCTCAGAAAGGCTTTCTTTACATTGAGCCATAGCTGTTTCATTACGAATTCTATTAAATGGATTGGACTTGCTCTCCTCTATAAGTACAGTTTTCTCAATTCCTGTGCTAAATGGTGGTCCTTAAAAATATTTGGAAACAGTTATTCTAGGTGTTAAACAAATGACTCTCTCCAGGATAACTCCAAGCCTCTCCCATACTTGTATTACCAGTGCTATTTCAAGATTTTGAATAGATAATAGAGACTATGTGTGAAATTAGTCTGTAACAAAGTTCTATCTTCTTAAATAGGAAGTATCTGGGAATAGTTGAGAATGAGCTGAAGATAAAGCTTTTAAATTTAATCTGAATATTTCACCTTGCAAATAATATCAATTAGATTAAGCAACTCTAACGTCTATTTGATGTCTCAACTCTGTCATTTCCTTTTCTCTTCCATAAATAAGATCTAAAGAGTTTTTCCTTTTTAAAAGTTTTAATTTGTAATTTATATCCTAGTCTGAATTTTAGTTTTCTACAGGAAGCCTACCTTCTCAAATAAAATAAAAATCCAAGCCCATCCTTTTATAGGAAGGTGTGTGTTTTAATGTATCTTAGTTAGAGGGGCCTCACTAATGGTTTGGGCTATAGGACAGTCAGGCATATTCATGCATTGATTTCTCTTTGTTGCTTGCTTATATCCAGCCTCTGTTCTGGTTGCTGTAAAGGAAAAGGTTACTGAAACATTGCTCTGAGATATATGCTATGGTGAAATAGAATTCATGAGAAAATGAGGGGAAGTTGGAGGAATTGAAGAAGACTTCACACACACAAAACATAACTTCTGAGCTAGGACTTTAAAGTTGAATTGATTTCCTTACAAGGAGAATTAAAGGAATGGAATATGCAGGCAGAATCATAGAAAGTGCCCAACTTGTCTTGTACAATGAAGAAGAGTCTGACCAAGGCTCAGAGAGACTAAGGGGTGTGCTCGAGGTCACCCAAAGTGTGGTAAAATAGGAGAAGAGTAAAAATTAAATTGCATTTCTATACATGGAAATGAACAGTCCAAATAGGAAATTAAGAAAACAATTCCACTTACAATATCTAAAAAATAGAATACTTAGAAATAAAATTAACTAAGGAGGTAAAGGCTTGTGCAATAAAAATTACTAGTTTGGCAAAAGAAATGAAGAACAAATAAATAGAAAGAGACCCCATGTTAATGGATTTGAAGAATTAATACTGGTAAGATGTTAATAATACTTGAAGCAATATATATTTTCAATGCAATCCCTATCAAAATCCTAATGGTATTTTTTGCAGAAATAAAAAAATTATCCTGATATTCATATGGAATTTCAAAGAACTTCTAATAGCCAAAACAATCTGGAAAAAGAAAAACAATGTTGAAAGGCTCATACTTCCTGATTTTGAAACTTATTATGAATTTATGATAAAGAAAGTAGTATGGTACTGTTTTATTCTGATATAACAAACATATAGACCAATAAATAGCCTAGAAATAAACACATAGGGCTAAAGCTTTTTTTTTTAATACTGGGGATTGAACCTGGGGGCATTCTATCTTCCAGTTATACTCCAGCCCTTGTTTGTTTTGAAACAGGGATGTGCTAGGTTGCTAAGAGTCTCAAGGCCCTCATCAGCTTAGTGAGACCCTGTTTCAAAATAAAAAATAAAAGGATGGGGGTATTGCTTCGAGGTAGAATGCCCCTGGGTTCAATCTCCAGTACCAAAACAAAGTAACAAACAAATAAACAGAGAGAGAGAGAGAGAGAGAGAGAGAGAGAGAGAGAGAGAGAAAGAGAAGTTTGAGCTAGGTGGAAGGTGTGCCCCTTCAAAGTAAATATCCAAATGTCCAACAAGCACATAAAAAGATGTTCAACATTGCTAATCATTAGGGAAATGCAAATCAAAGCCACAATGTGGTATTACTTCACACCCTAAAAAACACAGCATAAAATTTTTACCATAAAAAACACAACAGAATATTGTAAGTGTTAGCAAAGATGTGGAGAAATTGGAACCCGTGTACATTGCTATGGGAATGTAAAATGGTGTAGCCAAGCCAGTCGTGGTGGCACATTCTTGTTATCCCTGTACTTGGGAGGCTCAGACAGGAGGATTGGGGTTCGCGGCTAGCCTCAGCTACTTAGTGAGGCCCTCCACAACTTAGTGAGACCTTGTTTCTGAATAAAGAATAAAAATAGGGTTGGGGGTGTAGCTTGGAGGTAGAATGCCCCTGAGTTCAATCCCCAGTACCACCAAAAAATAAAATAAAGTAAAATAAAATAAAATAAAGTAAAATGGTGTAGCCATGTGGAAAATAGCACAGCAGTTCAAAAAATTAAACATGGAGTTACCACATGATTCAGCAATTCCACTTCTGAGTATATATCCAAAAGAACTGAAAGCAGGGACTTGGCTAGACATATGTATATCCATATTCAAAAAGACATTAATACCAATAGTCAAAATGTTGAAGAAACCCAATGTCTATCAAGAGACGAGCTCACCAAGTACTGTGTGCATGTATGTCCCTCTCTCTCTATGATGTGAGATTACAATGCAGCAATAACAGTATATATATATATATATATATATATATATTTTTTGCGGTACCGGGGATTGAACGCAGGGGCATTCTACCTTAGCGCTACCCCGGCCCTATTTTTTTATGCTTTATTTTTGAAACTGGGTCTCACGAGTTGCAGAGGGCCTCACTAAGTAGAGAGAGAGAGAGAGAGAAAGAGAGAGAGAGGAGAGAGGAGAGAGAATCGCGCGCGCATGCGCGCTGAGTTTGACCGCGAACCCGGATCCTCCGGTCTCCGCCTCCCAAAGTACTGGGATTACAAGTGTGCGCCACCACGCCCGGCTCCAATAATAGTATATTTTAAAAAGAGAGATGAATGTATAAACAACTGTGGTACATACATACTATGGAATCTCATACACCCTTAAAAAAGGAAGGAAATTCAGACACATGCTACAGCATGGATGAACCTTGAAGACATTTTGCTAAGTGAAGTAGGCCAGTCACATAAGGACAAATATTGTATAATTCCACTTAAATAAGGTACCTAGAGTTGTCAGTTTTTAGAGACAGAAAGTAAAATGGTGGTTGCCAAGGTTAGGTATAGAGGGAAAGAAAGAGTTAGTGTTTAATCTACACAGAGTTTCAGGTTGGGAAGATGAGAAAGTTCTCAAGTAGGATGTTAGTGATAGATGCACAATAACATAAATGTACTCAAAGTTACAGAAAAATAATACTGAAAAATAGTATTTGTTAAGTATATTTTACCACAATAAAAAATGGAATGAGAAGCCTTTGTATCCAGAAATAAGGAAGACTAGAAAAATGTAAAACCAGACACACACAAATTCATACACTTTCACAATATATGAAGCCAATGGCTTAAAAATGAACCAGAGCCAGGTGTGGTGGCACATGCCTATAAACTCAGTACTCAGGAGGCTAAGCCAGGAGGATTGTAGGGTTGAGGCCAGCACATGATGACTTAGTGAGAACTTGCCTCAAAATAAAAATGAAAAGGGCTGGGGTGTACCTTAATGGTAAAATGTCCCTGGGTTCAATCCCCAGTAACACACACACACACACACACACGCACACACACACACACACACACACACACACACACGAAGGTAGTATATTTCTAATGCATAAAGTGATCATTGCGAGAATGGAATAGGAATGTGGGAAATAACTACATGAGAAAATGCCCTTCATGAATAATTGTTTGTTCAAAATATTTATAGGAAGAGAAGAAATATTAATAGCAACTATCTGTGGTTTGTGGATTGCCCATGATTTTATATCTTCTTCTTATTTTGTAAGTTTTCAGCATTGATCGATATAATTTTACAATCAAGAAAGGACACCATTTTTTAAAAAGAAAAGAGAAAAGACTCCTGCCAGTCGCAGAAGAGCATGGGTCTGCTTTCCCGAGAGGCCCGTCCACAGCCTGGCCTGCGGTCATCTGTCCCACGCAGCTTTGTGGGCTCTACACTTTTGCTCCCACATTCAACTCAATGTGTGGGCAGAAACAGAATAAAATGCTGATCTTGGGGAAACGCTGTGAGATACTATCGGGAAGAAATTAAGAAGTAGTTCTAAATGAAAATTGGAAGATTTGTCAACAACTTGGAAAGAATCCAAAGAAGAACCAAGAAATGACTGAAGACCTGAGGCTGAAGGCAGGGCTTGGGAGAAGAGATGAAAAGGAAATGTGTTTAACTTGGCGAGACTCTAAGAAGGACTTAAAAACAGTATTGGAGCCCAATCAAACCACCATTAACAACTGCCAGGCAGATCCCATCCTACGTGACCCTGAAAGGTCAAAGAAAAAAAAAACCTCTTAAAATTTCCAGTGCTTTTTAATTCAACCTGAGGTTAAAGCCCATATCTTCCACAAAGTACAGATTGCTTTTGCATCTGTGCCAAGAGTTTGTCTTCATTGTACATTGAGGATGCAAATACTGTGTAGAGGATGTGTGTCTCTAAGGGTAGCTCAAAAGAGTCCTGATGACAGAAGAAGCTGACATGCCCAGAGTGGGCCAGATTTCTTTTTTCAGGTTTGCTCCATACAAATGCTCTGATAAAATGGATTTTTTCTTTTTGTGGTTCACTTTTCCTGTTTGTTTTGTGTTTATCTGGTGGAAGGACATTGAGAATGACAGAGAAAGAAAAGATACGAAGGCAAAGTAAGGATAAGAGTTCCTGAAAGAAATCTGGGGAGACACTTAGGCCTGATAAGTAGCCAGAGCAGAGAGAATGGAAGAGAAGGAAGGAGAGGGCCCAGTGATCCATCCCAGGGTGGGGCTCAGTAGGGGATCTTGACTCATTTGTACTTGTCAGCAGACTTAAAAGGAGGACAGAGACCTGTGTCAAGGCAGCATTGTTCATTTTTTAATATGCCGTTGTATTTTGGTAACAGAAAGAGGAAAAAAAGCAAGAGAAAATTAAGAATGGAGCTATGGAGCCCTGCATGACTTCTTTAGAGTCTCAAAGAAAGGCCATGGCTTCTCCTGCATTGGAGTGGCTTTGTAAGTGTGATGTGGCCTCTGGGGTACCCTGTGAGAGAGTTGGGGCTGGGCTCACGAGTTCTCCTCTTCCTGTGAATGAAACTTTACAGCGGGGTAAGATATTGTCACGGGCTGTCAGTCAAACTGGGCAATTCTTGCTCTAGTTGCTTCACTCAGAGGCACTTAAACCCTGTCACAAGGATGCAAATTGGGAAGCTTTGTAAATTTAGATGGAAACTCCTTTTTGACCTTGCCTCATATCCTAAGATGCTGTAAGCCTCCAAGTCTGATGAGTTGACGATATGAACATCTCCATCTGCACACGGACATGTACATTCAGGGCTCGTGTTCCTGCTTCTTCATCCTCATCGTGCTTATTCAGGAACATGTCACTAAAGTAATGTAATAAAATGAGTATTTTTACTCTCTTATCTTTTTATGGCTTGAACATAAAATACAAAAATATCTCTTGAGGAAGAAGGTTAAAAATTCCAAACTTATCTTAATTATTTTTTCAGTGATGTAAGAATATTTTAAATCCACTCATAATTATCCTCATGTCGAAATGACAGAGATCATGGTACAATGTATCCTGTTCTGGAAAAATATAGATCTATGACATTGTCTTTAAGCAATGTTCCTGCTATTGGAGATGCCCATATGTCTGAAGATCAGTTGAATTATTTGCTTGCTGTTGGGGGTTAATTCTTATGGATTTGAACACATATTCTTTTGAAATATGAGGTGTTAATGCATAAATTTACAATTAAGTAAATATGCCTTTCTTGGGGGTATTCTTTCAGTGATAGGAATGCAAGACCCATAATATTTGGGTACCACTTCTATAGAATGTGGTATAGGACAAGTGTGCATAGAGCACATCACTTAAGAAGAAGGCCACAGAGGAGCCAAGACTGGACCAAATGTGTCTGCACATCAGAATCACTTTGGGAACATTTAAAAAATACATATTCATGGGATTTACTCCAGAACCATTAAATAGGAACTGCACAGTGAGACCTAGCAATCTGTATTTTAAAACCCTTTTTATATATGGACTATCATTGTAAACAATTGGAATGCTAGAGCTTATGAACATGTCCTAAAGTATGATTACCAATTTAACATAATCAGACAACTAACTAAATTGATTTCCTCCAAATGGAATTAGATAATTTCTCCCAACATTTTGGTCACCAACTCTAATAACTCTAGAGTTACGTGATTGGTGGTATAGTGGTTACAATTTAAATGTTTCCCTGAGTAGAGATACCATGCTGATTCTACTGGTGTTTTCCACCATGTCATCTTTATAGGGTGAATTATTATGAAGTTACATACCTTTTGTTCAGGTGAACCTTATTTCAAACACTTAGAAAACAGGGAACTTTGGTGACTCTCTTGAGGCCACATGTCAGTTAAATTTCATGGCAGTTGTTTATTGCATGAAAACATATTTTCTAACTTTTTCTTAATAAATTTATTTTAGGATACTCATGGGTGTTTTGTGATAGGTCAGGAATATGGGAGAAAGGAAGAGGAAGAATGGGGGAGGTGGGAATTCTAAATAATGCTCGCAGTCAGTGGGCCTAACTGTGGGTTAGTGCTCACTCAGACTGTAGGCTGGAAGGCAGAGGGATGACGGCCATTGACTCATTGTCACCAACTCTGAGTAAGACTTTTGACCTTTTGGTGTCTTAGTGAATAAATCCAAAAGCAAAGAAGCAGTGGGAAAAAGCAGCATGGTAAAACTGGCCAGGAGGTCTCCTAGGTAAATACGTGATGACATTGGCACTGAGTGTTCTTGTGGCCTTCTGTGGCTTCTTTAGTCTGGGGAGTTCTTCGCGTTGCAACAGATAACCCTGTTATTTTTGCTTTGTGGTAACAAGGAGAAAGTCTCTGATGTGGAACTTGGGATCACTGTGTGAGCTAAGAAAAGAATAGTCATCTCACCCTTCCACCCACCAGCTCCAGGTCTATCCAGAATGGAGGCAGGGAGGCTCTCATGCCATTGGGTTTTTAAAAATCAACTTTATTGCACCCATTTTAAACCTGTAGTTTGAAGAATTTTGACAAATGTATATACCTATGTAATGGCCACTATAATTACCATATAGAATCTTTTCTTCATCCCTAAAAGTTTCTTTGTACCCCTACCCAGAAAGCCTCTCTCCATTCCCAGCCCCAGATGACAACTTATCTGCTTTTATCATTGTAGATTAGATCTGTCTTTCCTATAGGTGCAACTATACAGTCTGTATTCTTTTATGTCTGGTTTATTTAACTCAGCATAATGCTTTTGAGATTTATCCACAAAATTGCATACCTCAGTAGTTTGTATATTTTTATTGCTGAATAGTCTGCCATTGTATGGCTATTTCACAATTTGTCTACCCATTCACCTTCCAGTGGACATGTGAATTATTTCCAGTTTGAAGTTGGTATGAATACAGCTATTGTAAATAAATAGCTTTATTATAAAAGCTATTTGTGTGACAATCTTTGTGTGGGTGGGCATAGATTTTCATCTCTCCTGGGGAAATATCTCAGAAAGGAAATGTGCTGTTTGTGATAGGTATTTGATGAATTCTGGAAGTCTGCCAAATAGCTTTTCCAAAGGGGGCTGTATCATTCTGTACTCCCATTTCTCCCCCTCTTCTCCAACACTTGTTAATTTGTATTTTGATTCTAAGCATCCCTGCAGGTGTGTGATGGTATCTCCTTGTGGTTTGACTTTGTATTTCCCTCGACTAAAGGTGATGAGCATCTTTTCTTGTACGTATTGGCCATTTGATTACCCATGCTATCAGTTGTAGGACCAGAACCTTTTTACAGACGTGGGAAGAAGCTGTCTACTGTGTGATGTCTGTGGCCCCCTCCCTGTCAGCAGAGGAGAAGAACCTCTGCTGTTCCACTAACTGGTTTTGAGAATGACTGGGGTTTACTCCATGAGGTCAGCCCATGCACTGTCACTCCAGCCTTCCAAGAAGGAGGCCGGCAGCGAGCCCTCGGCTCTGCTCTATCCTGTCTCCTGACTCCACTCTCCCATCTCACTTCACTGTGACTTTTCTGGCAACCTTTTTTCTCCTTCAAGTCTTCTCTTAGTATTTTACCTTGACTTTTCTGGTTAATAAAATGAGTTTTTGTTTTGTTCTGTGTTTTTTTTTTTTTTGTACTGGGAATTGAACCCAGGAATGTTCTACCTCCAAGTCACATCCCCAGCCCTTTTTTATTTTATTTTATTTTATTTTATTTTATTTTATTTTATTATTTTATTTTATTTTGCGGTACTGGGTATTGAACCCAGGGGCCTTCTACCTCCGCGCTACCCCCCCGGCCCTATTATTTTATACTTTATTTTGAAACTGGGTCTCACGAAGTTGCAGAGGGTCTCACTAGGGAGAGAGAGAGAGAGAGAGAGAGAGAGAGAGAGCTGAGGCTGGCCGCGAACCCGGATCCTCCGGTCTCCACCTCCCAAAGTACTGGGATTACAAGTGTGCGCCACCACGCCCGGCCCTTTTTTATTTTAAAATAGGGTCTTGCTAAGTTGCTGAGGCTGGTCTCAAACCTGATATCCTCCTGTCTCAGCCTCTCAAGTACTGGGATTACAGAGGTGTGCCACCAAGCTTCGCTAAAAATATTTGTTTTTGTAAAAGCAACTCACCAAGATCTGCTCAGTTGATCCATTTACCACAGTCACCAGCTGTGAGATGGTTCTGACTTGGATGATAGTAATCACAGCCTCCAGCTGCAGCTTCTGTGAAGACCACCCGGATCCCCTGTCCCAGATTCCACCCAGGTTCCCTGTCTTGGATTGACATCTTCCTTTCTCCTGCTGCTTGGGTTGTTGGCTGCTCACAATGAACTCGCCCTGGCATTGCCCTATGCTGGAAGGAGCTGTCTCATCTCAGGATGATTTGCCTTCTTGAGAGTTGCTGCATGCAACAGAGAGATGAAAAGTCGAGGCAGGGAATAAACAGTTCTGGCCCTCTTTCCTCAATCTTTGAAGTCCTATATCAGCTTCAAGCTTCCTGTGGGATTGGCTGAAGCCAATCTTGCAAATGCATTTGAGTCTCTCTGCTCAATTCTGTTTCCGTCTGCAGGCAGATCTTTGTCTCTGAGTGTGTTTTCCTGGGTGTATTAGTTTCCTGGGGCTGAAGTAAAGTACTACAAAGCACCCAGAAACTTCTTTTCTCACAGCTAGAAGGCCAGAGTCCGAGGTCAAGGCATTGGCAGGATTGGCTTCTCCCCTGTTTGCATTCCTCTCTTCTAGTTTCTGGTATTGGCCAGCAATCCTTAGCTTTCCTTGACTTCTAGACAAATCGCGGGGGCTTCAATCTCTGTCTCTGCCTCCCATCATCTTCTCTTCTGTGTTTCTTTAAAGGATGCTCCATCATTGGATGTAAGGCCCACATGGGTAACAGGGAATCTAGAACAGATAGAGAGGAGGGAGATGATGAGCGTCCATTTAGGCTCCACGGAGAGAGACCACAGCCAGTTTGGAGTTCATTCCACTAATCTTTATACAATTTTCCCAGTAAAGGATATCATCCAGGGGCCTGGAGAAACTTTATCCAGCTGGGGTAAACATCACCTGGGGGAAATGCACCTGGGGTACATGGCGGTGGGCTGTGGAGCAGATGCTGGGGTGTACCTGAGACACACGCTGTCTTCAGGACTCAGGCACTCTTTCCTCCAGGGACAAGAGCAATTTTGGTCCTATATATTTTTTTAATGTGAAAATAGTGATTTGAAAGTACCTTTTCCTCCAATGTGATTTCTGTCAGATTTGGTACCACCGAGACCCAGTGAACACTACTTGGCCGACTGCCAAACTAAATACATCTTGGCCAGGCTCCTAATCATGAAACCGCACACACGGTGGGAAAGCATGCTAAGGATGTCTTGTAGAAAAAAAGCTCCTGGCCGGGCTGCGAAAACAGTCATTTCTTTGCTCTTTAATTCTAAATCCATTAGAATAATCTATCAGCTTTCCTTTGTTCTTTGACTAGTAACATGTTAAAGAGTTTAAAAAGAGTTTAATTTTTTTTTTTTGCAGTACCAGGGATTGAACCCAGGGGCGTTCTACCTCCGCACTATACCCCCGGTCCTATTTTTTATACTTTATTTTTAAACCGGGTCTCACGAAGTTGTGGAGGGCCTCACTAAGTAGAGAGAGAGAGAGAGAGAGAGAGAGAGAGAGAGAGAGAGAGAGAGAAAGACAGGGAGAGAGAGAGAGAGAGAGAGAGAGAGAGAGAGAGAGAGCTGAGGCTGGCCGCGAATCCAGATCCTCCGGTCTCCGCCTCCCAAAGTACTGGGATTACAAGCGTGCGCCACCACGCCTGGGCAAAAGTTTAAATTTTTAAGGGAGGCACCTGTATTATAAGAAAGTTTTCCAAAACAGTTTTCCCCAAATATATAATAACTAACTTTATATATATTTATTTAATTGGGTGCTGTTGGATAAAAATGATAAATTATTCAAATATTATTTCACTAGTACGTCAAAAAAATCGACCTACTTTACCATAACAACTGCAGGGATAAAGGAAAGCTAGTGATCTTAGAATGTTCTCTATTCATCTGATCTAACGTCACATTTTTGCTCCAAGGAATGGATGTTTCTGTTTCTCTCTGTGTACCCATATCCACTGGTACAGATGCATATACTTTGTCTCAGATAGCTCTTCCTCGTTTGGGAGATACAAATCTATAATTATTTACATGAATGTCATCTGTATTTTGGCTCTGGAAAAGACAATGGCATTATGTCGGAGCCGTTGGGATCATCTATGGCAGCCAGTGCCTCTTTTTTTTTTTTCCCTCATAAATATCAGCGTCTGTTCTATAACCCTTTGTGAACTAGCTAGACATGCCTTTATATTGAAATTAATTAATTAGGGTCAAGGAAAGACTTTCAGAAATCTGTCAAAGGAGCAAAAATATTTTCATCTTTTGGTTTAGAAGTCCATATTGTCTTTCTAAAAATAATTTTATTGGTCCACTATGATTATACATCAGAGTAAGGTTCAAAGTGATGCATATGTAGATGTACACATCGCTTGATGTATACTCCTCTGCATCCCACCCTGCCCCCACGTTACATGTCAGTGAGATTGGTAGTGATACCTTCATATATGGACATAACATTATTTGATCTGTTTCCTTCCTTGAATCTCAATTTCCCCTCCCCATTTCCTCCCCCAATCCCCTTCCACTATTATACTAGTCTCCTCATTTATCCGAAGTTCCTTTTGTTTCCAGTTTTCTCTCTAATTTCCACATAGGAGAGAAAACATATGACCCATGGCTTTCTGAGGTTGGCTGATCTCACTTAGCATGATATTCTGTAGTTCCATCCATTTTCCTGTAAATGGTGTAATTTTGTTCTTCTTTATGGCTGAGTAAAATTCCACTGTGTGTATATGACTTTTGAAAGCACTTTTTCTGAAGACTATTCTTTCACTTCTTTCCCATTTGTTCCAGAATACTCTCCGGTGGTGCTCAAAGCTTCAGTGCTCACCCTGAGATAACTTGAAGATTACCATCTTAAAGGGTTTTCAAATGCATTAATGGAAAGACACTGACAATGATGAACTGAAAGTCTTTTTTGCATAATGCTACTACAAGATACATTCAGAAACCTGAGCTGGAGATGTCTGGTTGACAAAGCCTCTTTTGGATACACCGTATCTCAGGCAAATTATGACTGGTGAAAGATTTTTACTTTTGCCTGCATTTTGTCAACAATTCTTCCATCTTCACTGGTCAATCAAAGGCCCAGATTTTATTGCAGAAAATCAAACCCGTGTTGGACTTTCTTGTAAATAATTTTCAACTGTATGTACTCCCAACATTGCAGTCGATGAATCATAGATTTGCTTCAGCCTCAAAGAACATATTTATATAAAATTACATGAACGTGGCAGTGACCTACACTTTTTCCCCCCTAAACAGGATATGGGTTAAAAGATAATGGCCAAAAGAAGCAAATTTTCAAAACTTGTGAGCTTGGTGACTGGCAAGTGGACAATTCACTCTACTGTTCAGACTCTCCTCTTTACTTTTCTGTTGTCTCTGAGACACTGGCTCCACTAGAGGCAGGCGGAAGCCAGCTCCTTGGAGCCACAAGGACCTTTGACTCAGGCACCATGACTTGTCCCCAGAGCGGGATCAGGATGAGCGTGTCAAATTCCTAACAACCTCATCGCTCAGTGAGGCCCACCTGAGAGGTCCTCAGACATTTGCTGATGAAAATACTGACTATTGCTTAGGTCATATGCACATGCAATGTTTATAGAAAAAGAAGTTCAAATCCAGATGAGGATGTGTCAGATTCAGAACTAAGATAATGGTAATTCTGTGCATTTCCAAAGAAACATTTTAAAGTCTAAAGAGCCAGGTGACAAGGGAGTATCACATGGCCTTGTTTTGGAGGATTTCACACAATGCCTCTTCTTAAGCATTCCAAACTGCTTGATGTTTAAATAAAACTTTATATTTTTTGGTTTCGTTTCAAAAATTTGTCTTAACCTCTGCTTTTTCAAGACCATATCAGCCTAGTGGTATAAATTAATCCATTGTTTCCATTCCCTATTCCCCATGTATTTAGTCAAAAGATATTTGATGAGAGCCGGGCTTGGTGGCGCACGCTTATAATCCCAGTATTTGGGAGGCTGAGACCGGAGGATCACAGGTTCGCGGTCAGCCTCGGCTACTTAGTGAGGCCCTCCGCAACTTAGTGAGACCCTGTTTCACAATAAAGAATAAAAAAAATAGGGCTGGTGGTGTAGCTTGGAGGTAGAATGACCCTGGGTTCAATCCCCTGGGAATACAATAATAAACCATCCAGACTTAAGCATAAATAAATAAAATAACTGGGATTTTAAGAAGTTTGAGTGAGGAAGTAAAGAGTGGTATTAGAGTCGGGAGTGGTAGTGGTTGGGTAGGGGAGGCTGTGTGAAGGGTGGCGAGGGCTGTCATACCTAGAACCCAGGAAGAAAACAACAATGCAGAAAGCAGAGGGGAGCTCATGGTAGACAGAACCATGTGGGAAGGCTCTAAGATGGTAAAGAGCTCAGCACGTTCTAGAAACAGAATGAAGCCAGTGTGGCTAGTGTGGAATGAGATGAGCTTGGTGAGAAGTTTCCATTTTATTCTAAGTCCATACTGGTGGGATTTAGGTGGGGGAATGATATAATATGATCGAAATCAGAATGATATCAACATTAAAAGATAGCAGGTATTGGTTTTCATGGATGTCATGGAAATCATTGGTTTTCTATTTCTAACAACTTTCTCCTTTGTCCCAGACACACCTGGAAGACGCTATTACTATCGTTTTTCCATGACATCACCTCTGCACTTGGCTTCAACAGTATTCCTTTGCTACAGTATTCCTTTGCTCCTTCAGTTTCTACAAGAAAGATGAAAAACAGACTCCTTCCACTTGTGGCCAAGTGTGTTAGGTGCAAGGGACAGGCAGAGCCGACTGGCATGAGAGCCAGCCCTGGGTGGGAAAATGCTGCAGAGTGCACGACACCAGGGGTCAAAATGACCTGTCTGTAACCGTCACCCACCAGAGGCATATGTTTCCCAGATGAGAAGAGAGGGAGAATCCAAGAGCAACTGTTTCAATCCTTGCAATTCTAGGACTGATGTTGAGGATACTCTCAATATAAATCTTTGGATTTCTGAAATAAAACACTTCTGAAGCAGCTTATCTGTTTGTGGCCTGGTGTCTGTTGGAGGAGGGATTTGCAGTCAGTACTAATGGATGTGCTTGGAGTTGTCACGTGGGATGTAGACATTCAGCAATAGTGGGCTTCCCTCTGGGGGGATGGAAGCCCAAGGGCAACCTATCAGCAGTATTTAAAGTACTGGGAGTTCTTTGCCTTTGTGGGAGAGCAATATTATGGCTCATTCTTCCTCTCGGCAGAGGGAATTTATCCATAGCGTCCATGTGCATACTGTGAATTTAGGGAAGGTTGGGTTTAACTAGACTAGGGTTGCTCTGCTTAGAAGACTTCACCTCTCTAAGATAGGAAGTCTGTGGCCCTCTGTAGATTTGGAAAAACAGCATAAAAAGGGAGTACTATGGTTAGAGTTGCCTTAGGAAAAAATTATTATAGGGAATTCATGGAAAAACATTGCTTTCCAATTTCAGAACTACTCAAAATATCTGGTAGGCTAAATATAGAGAACTGTTCACAACCTTGCAGGTCCTAAGGTCTGGCTAAATGTGAGCTCTGAAAGCTCTCTCTCTCTCCCCCCTCCCCCTGCCTCCCCCTCTCCCTCTCTCCCTCTCCCTCTCTCTCTCTGTCTCTCTCTGTCTTTCTCATTCTTCTTCAGAAGCTAGCCTGAAAGCTTAACCAAGAATAATCATTTAACAAAATTCTTAATTGTTGTCCTAGTACAAGCTATGATTTAATTTGAAAAACATTAAGTGATGTTAATGAAATTTCCCTCTGAAAAATAATAGCTGAAATGAAAGAGGGAAAGTTTCTCAAACTAAGAGGTCACAAATGCATCTTTCTGGAAATGTTTTATAAAGTTGTGAAACTCAGAGGAACACTGCAATCACCCATTGCTCTAGGCATGATTTACAGCTGAGGTAATTCAAAGGATTTTGCATGTTAGACTGGAAGAACTTGCTCTTTGTGCCCCCTAAAGGAGATATGTATCAACAGGAGGGATTTGAGATTGATGTCAAGTAAAACTCCACTGTAAGATGTGTTAGGTCTGAAATTTACTCCTAAATAGAATAAAAATGTATTTTTGGTAAATTTATTTTTTGTTCTTTTTTCCTAAGTGTGTGTAGTATACCGGCAATCAATCACTCATTCTTTCTTTAACTCCCTCTCTCATTTTGTAGGAATGTACAGTCAAGTCTTGTTATCTACAGTGGTTATGTTATGCAAAGTCACTGAAAACACTGAATTAGCAAATATTGAGTGAAAACTTCTTGGAGAAATGCAGGGTTAGGGTTTATGAGTCTCTGGTTACAACATTTTCATCAACAGATTAGTACATAATCTTATTGTAAATGTGTTTCTGTTTGAAGACACCTCATCTAACATATATTCAAAATATATCATTGGTTCATTAACGTTAACTCATGGCTAACAGCTCTGTAATTTATTCCTGAATGAAGCTTATTTAACACACATATGTATTTTCTCCATAAGGCACATCACAGCCTTCTTGTGTTTAGGAACACCAGACAGCATTTCAGCACGATGCTTAGGGGACATTTTAAACACTGAAATTACCAAGAAAAAGTGCAAAAATGCAAAAAATGTGGCATTATATTAACAGTGAAAAGGACTCATGTTTACAATATAAGAGCTGAAATAAGAAGGCAGAGCATTGCCTCATTCCAACTCAGCTAGAATTGTGCTATCAAGCAGTTCAAACTTTCACCACTTTGTACATGTCTGTGAACAGCCATGAAAGAACAGGGGGTATTGATTTTGGAGTACAAATGCATTTTAAGTAGGTGAATTTACAAACATGAAATTTTTTAACAACAGGAATCAACTGTGTATACACATGCACACACACACAGATACACACACATGTATATCTTATTCTCTTCCACTCAGTCCTTGTCAAATGTCGATTTATATACATATTGAAGGGGACTTTAGGAAACTACATTCCATTTAGAGAGAAGCTAGCTGCTGGCAGATGCATTTCTAAGAAGGGTAGAATTTACAGATGTGCCGGTCTGTGCTGTGCTCAAACAATTCAGGGACTTAGTGACCTTTTCCTTCCATAAACAGCATTGCTGAATACAGTATACTTCACTCTGAAGATTCAACATGTTTTCCTGGTTGAAAGATGAAAGGGAATTTTCTATATGGCAGAGAAAGAGACAAAGACACCCCTCTGGGAAGCCCAGGCTGGGTGGCTGTGGCATGTAGGCCTTGGGGTCTAGGACAGAGGGGGTCAGTCAAGTACAGAGAACAAGCCTCACCCACAAGACCAGAAGGCAGGAATTCAGTTTCTTTGCAGTAACCAGGAACATCAAGATCTGCCATGTCTGTGAATGGGGTGAAGAAACTCTAGCCACAAGACTTGAGAAATAACAAAGGTTGTCATTATGGAAAGATAAAGTCAGTAAATTTGTGATGAAGGTAGGAGTCCATGTTAACTACTCCCATGATGGGAATTCATGTGACAGATTAATAGATGAACTGATGAAATTACTGAGACCCAGTTGAATCAGTCCTTTTATATAATGTGACCAGAGGCCAATGAAAGTCTTACAGAAACTATAATCACCCCCAAAGATAAGCTCTAATAAATATTATGAACCATAAGGGAAAATGTCATCATTAGGGAGACATAACAAATACAGAAATTTGGGAATTAGCATCCTAAACTTATAATAAAAAGTTTTGTGGTACTGGGGAATCGAACCCAGGGCTTCATGCATGCTAGGCAAATACCCTACCACTGAGCTACATTCCCAGCCCCATAATAAAAAAAATGAACTAGAATAAAATATATTTTTAAAATTAAAAACATTAAGCCATCAAGAATACAAACAATAATAAATGCCAGCCAGGGAGTGGGGAAATAGGAACTCTTATACACTGTTGTTTGTGCTGCAAATTATTATAATCACTACGGAGATCAGTATGAAGGTTCCTTGAAAGACTAGAAACGGAACCACCATATGGCCCAGCTATACCACTCCTCAATATCTTTTCAAAATAATTAAAATTAGAATACTACAGTGATATATACATATCTATATCTATAGCATCAAAATTCACAATAGCCAAGTTATGGAACCAAACTTGGTATTCATCAACAGAAGAATGGATAAAGAAAATGTAATATACACAGAATGGAATTTTAATCAGCCATAAAGAAGAATAAAATTATGTCATTTGCAATAAAATAGGTGGAACTAGAGAATATTATGCTAAGTGAGATCAGCCAGTCTCAGAAAGTCAAGGGTCATATGTCATTTCTTTCATATGTGGAAGCTAGAGAGAAAATAGGAAATAAAAGGAACTTTAGATAAACGAGGAGAGAGACCAGTAGAATAAGAGAAGGGAATTAGGGGAAGGGGGAAGGGAAGGGAAAAAGGAGGCCCGATGAAGGAAACAGTTCATATAACGCTATGTCCATAGATGAAGATAACACCACCGATCTCACTAATATGTATGGGGGGTGGATAGTGAGATGGGATTTGGGGAAAAACACACCAAGTGCTGTGTGCATGTATGATATCACTTTGATTCTCACTATGATATGTAATTACAATGCACCAATAAAAATATTACAAAAAGTAAAACCATGAAAAAAGAAAAGGAAATTACAGTGAAAGAATAGGGCAGTGGTAACAAAGACTAAGCTGATTTTTTTAAAAAAAAGTAACCTGAATTTTTAGCTAGGTGTGATGGTGCATGCATATAATCCCAGTACTTGGGAGGCTGAGACAGGAGAATTGTAGGTTTGAAGCCATCACTGGCAATTTGGCAAGACCCTCAGCAACTTAGCAAGACCCTATTTCAAAATAAAAAATAAGAGCTGGGTATGGTGGCGCACGCTTGTAATCCCAGTACTTGGGAGGCTAAGACCAGAGGATCTGGGTTCACGGCCAGCCTCAGCTACTTAGTGAGGCCCTCCGCAATTTGGTGAGACCCTGTTTCAAAATAAAGAACAAAAAATAGGGCTGGGGGTGTAGCCCAGATGTGGAATGCCCCTGGGTTCAATCCCTGGTACCAACAAAAAATAAAGATAAAAATAAAATAAAATAAAATAAAATAAAATAAAATAAAATAAAATAGGGCTGGGGTGTAGCTTGTAGGTAGAATGCCCCTGGGTTCAATCCCCAGTGTGCATACACACACTCATACCCTAAATTCTTAGAAAAGAAAGTTATGATTGTTTAAATAAAACATTTGGTGGTTGGTTTAGTTCAAATACCAGATTAGACACCTTTGAAGAGAGATTTGGTAACCTGGAAAATCAACGTATCAAAATAATTCAAAATGCAGCATGAGGAAAAATAGAAATAGAGAGGGGTTGTGTTAAAAACAAGTTTTCAGACACTCAGCTCCACTAACATAAAAATGATGGAGAGTAGAATTAAAGAATTCTTAATTTGACTGTTGTTCAGAAGGCAGATACAAAATTGATTGCATTTAGGCTTTGTTGAATCAAATATGCTGGTTAAAATTCTAATGGTGCATAATAAAGAGTTTTTTTCCTTGATTCCTGAGAGGGAGTCTCTGAACCTTGGAGTTTCCCAAATGATGGGAGTGTCTTTCTTATTCCCCTTGGGTCTCTCAGATCACAGGAGTGCTTATGCTAATGAAGTGGCCCATGGGGGCTCTAGAAAGCTTAGGCTGACTCAGGATGCCAGCTGGCCAGGCCAGAAAGAGAAGCCATGTGATTAGAAGGTTAGGGCTTTGAGCTGCATGGTATCAGTCCAACCTCTGGAGGAAGGAACGGGCCTGGAGATTGAGTTCAGTACCTAGACCAATGATCCTCTGGATAACTCCTGTGTAGTGAAGTTTCAGTAGAAAACTATGGACACCACAGCTCAGGAAGCTTCCTTTACTGGCAGTAGTTTGCTTATTGTCACACATGAGTGTGCTGGTGACACTTCCCTGAGATCCTGAGGGTTTCACTTTGGGACCCTTCCAGATCTCATCCTATGTTTTCTTCTTTTGGTTACCCCACCCCTCCTTCTTTTCCTTCCTTCCTTCCTTCCTTCCTTCCATCCTTCCTTCCTTCCTTCCTTCCTTCCTTCCTTCCTTCCTTCCTTCCCTCCCTTCCTCCCTCCCTCCCTCCCTCCTTGCTGTTTCAGTCAGCATTTTCACTATTGTGATGCAAAATTCCTGACGACCACAACTTAGAGGAAGGAAGGTTTTATTTGTTCACAGTTCTGGAAATTTCAGAGGTTTCTGTCCATGTCAGATTGGGTAAAGTCTACAGAGCTCAGGACATTGTGGCGTGAAGCAGAGAGAGCAAGGGGAAGGAAGGAGGGACATATATATAGTCCCCAAGGCCACACCCCTAGTTATTTACCTCCTCCAGCCATGCTCTACCTGCATGTTTTACCACCCAATAAATCTATTAATCCATCAGTGGATTTATCCACTGATGATACTAGAACCCTCATAATTCAACTATTTCACCTCTGAGTGGTTTTCATTGTCAATACAAAAGCTCTTCCAGGGGACTTTCTATATCCAAACTACAACCCACCCTTCCTTCCTTCCTTCCTTCCTTCCTTCCTTCCTTCCTTCCTTCATTCCTTCCTTCCTTCCGTCTCTCGCTCTTGCTCTCTCTGCCATAATAAAACTGTAATTGCAAGTGCAGTGCTTTTCTGTGTTTTGTGAGTCATTCTAGTGAATTTTGACCTGAGTGGTTGGTGGAACCCTCTATATTGTAGTCAGTTGGTCTGAATGTAGATGGCCTAGGAAATTCAAGCTTGTGACCCATGTCTGAGGCGAGGGCAGCTTTGTGGAGGACTGTGCCCTGGTCTGTGACATTTGGTCCAACTCTCGTGGTTAGTGGTATCATTAACATGAAATGAATAACTGCCAAACCTGTAGATGGTAAAAAGAAAATAAAATAAACTTGATTAACCCACTAGGAAGCAGAAAAAGAAAAAAGAAACCAGGAGGAATCATGGTAAAAGGAAACCACAAAGTAAGATGGTAGAAATAAACCCAAGTGTATCAACCACAATGACAATAAATGCAGCTCCTTTTCATCATTTGGGGATATATCTCAGCTGTCACCTCTTCCAGGAAACAGTCTCTGACACACTTGGGTAGGATTAGGTACCTGTCCTGTGAGCTTTCATGTGGGTTCCTCCACCACCTACCCATAGCCCCATGTCTCAGTCAACATTCTCACTGCTAGAATCCAAGACAACTGAGCACACACTTATAGGGAGGAAGATTTATTTGCTCACAGCTTTTTGGAGATCTCAGAGTTTCAGTCCATGTCAGGCTGGGTTACATCTGTGGAGCTCAGGGCATGACGATGGGAAGCAGAGAGAGGTAGAGAGTACTTGTCTCTCAGAGACAAGTACTGTTGTTGGTGTATTCTCTTTCTGACTCCTTGGTATCATCCTATACAAAGATGTGTGTGATATGTTCTCCTTTGTATTTTGCACATAGAAACACATTTTCGTAATCTTTATCATGTTAGTAGAAGTAATTGTTTCTCATGAGAATATATATAGATATTTTACCTGATCATTTGGAATTTTTAAATAGTATTCCATTAGATGAAAATAATAGCAATAATTCTAATAATTGCCAACATTTATTGAGTAACTATCCTGAGCTATGTACTGAGCTAAATACTTTATAGTCATTGTTTTATTTTATCTTTACCGGCACATTGTGAGATGTACTATGATTGTCCTCCTACTTTGCTGACAAGGAGACTAAGGTTCAAAGAGGGGAGGGGACTTGCCAGGGTCTGTCTGGTCCATAGTCTGCAGTTTTTACCACCACTCTCTGGTGTCCTGTCACATTGAATATTCCTCTATTTGTGGATGGTTGAGTGTTTCCATTATTTTTTGTAATAATAAGCAAAATGTTTATGAAAATGATAGCATGTGAGTTTATTATTATGGCCACTTTGATATTCCCACATTTCTCCTCTACTTGACCCTATTCTCTTTACTTCAATTTGGAAAGGGGAAGTTCAGAATCCCATAATATATTTTTTTTAATGAAACATGCTGGTACTTGGTATAGGCAGGTTGTCAAGACTCCTTGGAGCCGGGCGTGGTGGCGCACACTTGTAATCCCAGTACTTTGGGAGGCGGAGACCGGAGGATCTGGGTTCACAGCCAGCCTCAGCTCTCTCTCTCTCTCTCCCTGTCTCTCTCTCTCTCTCTCTCTCTCTCTCTCTCCTTAGTGAGGCCCTCCGCAACTTCGTGAGACCCAGTTTCAAAATAAAGTATAAAAAATAGGGCCGGGGGCATAGCACGGAGATAGAACGTCCCTGGGTTCAATCCCCGGTACCGCAAAAAAAAAAAAAAAAGACTCCTTGGATTCAGGAAATCTTTAGCCCCTTTGTAGGCTAATCAGGCCTTCAAAAGTGTTGTCTGTTTTCTCTCATATGTGAAAGCTAGAAAGAAAATAGGAAACATAAGGGACTTTAATGTGTAGAGAGACCTATAGAATAGTGAAAGGGCACTGGGGGAGGGAGTTGGGGAGGAGAAAAAGGAGGGTTGAGGAAGGAAACAGTTCAAGTAATGCTATGGCAATATGTGAAGGTATTACTATCAATTTCACTGACAGGTGCAGGGAAGGGGGGGACTGGGGTGGGATGCAGAAGGGAATACACCAAGAGTGGTGTCCATGTATGTGTGTACTACATTGACCCTCAATTTGATGTATAATTGCAATGCACTAATATAAGTATTTAAAAAGACTCATTTAAAATTTTCTTTATTTGGAATTCTTCAATGATCACTTAGAAGTTGATCAAGATCCTACTTTCTCAGAATTATTTGGATTCACTTAAGGCAAGAATTTAGATTATTGCCCTTTGAGAAAGATTGGAAAACCAGAATTTACCTTGAATAAAAATATTGTCATGAAGAATAAAGCAATGTGCTCTCAGTTGGAGAGGAGTTGATATAGATTTGCCAAACTTCCCAATTTACAGTTTGTGAGATGATCTGATTTCCACGAAGACAGATGACATTTCCCATTTCACTATAACATGTACGGGTAATTTAAGGAACTAGAAATCTGGAGATGGGGGATTCAGAAAAAAAAAAACCAACAACCCTCTTCTGTCTTTTTGATTAAGCTTACTTCTGCCTGCTTTTCCCCCCCAGTTAAAATTGCCATAAACATTTTTCTTCCTCTTAATTCAAAAGAGGATAACACTTAATGTCCTGTGCTTGACAGTGACTCAAAATGAAGTACAATAAAAATAAGAACTGCCTTTATGTAATTAAGTTTGAGGTTTTTTTCAGCTGAATTTACTTCACCTAAAATGGGTTTCTAAGATTAGCAAGCCCAAATAATGTAACGTGGTCTGGGTGGTGTGAATTACTTGACATTTCTCTTCAGTTTTCCTCCTATAAACAATGGTGATATGTAGTTACTCTTCTTGATTTACTGGGAAAATGCTACATTCATACATGATATATTTTTTTAAGAGGCTGCACCTGCTTCCTTTATTTAGAGTATATTGTTGGTGCCCAAAGTTGCTGAGAGAACAGGTTGCACTGAACTGATTTAAACCAGAATTTCTCTAGACCTATCAGCTTTTGTTTTCAAATACTTTCCCATTAATTCTCAAATCAGTCTCCTCTGTGGTTGCACAATACAGATTCTTTGGCTCTCTTTCAAAGTTTTGCCCACTTGTTACAGAAGTATTTGGAGTTGTCTTTTGTGAGCTAGCCAATGGTTTTCACATATTTTTCCAAGGTGGGCCCTTTTGTTGTTCTCCATTGCTCCTAGAGACGCCCAGTGCTGGCACATGCCCACAGAAACAGCTGCTGGGATCCACGCGGAAATGCACAGGAAGTCCCTCCCGCCCACTCCCACTCCTTGGTCTCCTGGACTTTGGAGAGTCATTGCTTCTCATTTATCACATTTCCTTATTCTCCTTGTAAGTAGAAGGCTAAGGGAGATCAATTCTTCATTTTGTCCCTGCCAATAAACTTCTCACACAGTTCCTTTTTCTGGCATTGAGATTCCAAGTACTACTCCCGGGATCTGTAGGAGTTGCCTGGGCACGTGTGAATCCCAATGGTGAGCACAAATGCACTCAGACTGAGACCTCTGTTTTATGTTCAGAATGAACTTAGGTGAGATAAAGAATTCCCCTATTCTACTCTCAATGGCTGACATCAGAGAGTTTGTGGGTCCTGTTTTGCAACATTATATATTAATGTACTAATAGAGTTTGAAGTGTCAAGGGGCTCACCCATAACTGCAGAGCATTTGAAGCAGAGTGATTGTCCATGGATATTTTGTACACTAAAAAATGTTCCCCACCAAAAAAAAAGTAGGAATGTGTTTGACTGTCATAAATATAGGGTTGACATATGAGATCATTGCAAGTTCAGAATAGCATAATATTAGCAAACTGGAAGCCTAGGGATTTGGAGAGAAAGATTTTGTGAAATGGAAGTGGCAAAACTTAGTCTTGATTACTGTAGAGATCTTACTTTTATACTCTTTGTGATTTCTATGGACTTACCCAAGTCAGAGAGTACATAGTAGAGGTGAGATTTGTTGCTTTCCAAAAAAGAAAAAAAAAAAGTTGTTTTAGTGGGAAAGAAAATCTTCAGCTTCCGTATCAGGCCTTGCCAAAGCAGCACTGGCATTATACCCCTGGTTAGGGTGACAGTTCCATCTACCCGCCCCAAGTGGAGTGGCAGCAACAAACTGGTTGATGAGTTAATACATTCTTTACTCTTTTCTTTCCACCAATTGCAAGAACTAGACTAGATAGGCAGGTAATATGAGTTAAAACTATGTAAGTGCCCTTTATGCTTCTTGTTTAATCTAACTTTCCAGGAGATGATGTATTCAAATGAAGAAAAGTGACATTAGTAAAATTAGGTAGGATATATGATCTCATTGCTTTATAGACCAGTGCTTCTCAGATTTTAATGTGCACACACATCACCTGGAGAAGGACCTTGTTAAAATGTAGAGTCTGATGCAGTAGATTTGGGTGGGACCAGAGATTCTGCACTTTAACAACCACTAAGCGATGTTGCTGCTACTGAGGACCACACCTTGTGTTGTACTATAGTTTGGATCTTAAATGTTCCCCAAAGGCCCATGTGTTGAAGGCTTGGTGCCTAACACATGATACTCTTGGAAGTGGAAGTTAGGTCACTGGGGTGAGCCCTGGAGGGGGATATTTGGACCCCTACCCCTCCTCTTTCCTCTTGGTCTTTGCTTCTGGGCCACCATAAGAAGAGTAGGCCTCCTTCTCCACACATTTCCACTATGCTGTACTCTGTGGGCCAAGCAACCACGGACTGAAACCACTGAAACCATGAACTAAAACAAACCCTTTCTCCTTTTAAGTTGATTATCTCAGGTATTTTGTCATAGTAACAGAAAGCTGACTAACACAAGCAATCAGGAACAAAGAGGTGTTTAACTTGTCTTTTTTATTTGCTACCCTTCGTATGGTCACATACAAAGCCAAGCATGAGGACCTCTGCAATTAAGAGATGAGAACAAAAAAATTTATAGCTTAATGTTTGATAGTTATGAGCAATTATGGTAAAGACTGCAGTGTGAAGAAGCTGTGAACCAGTGGACATTATGTTAAGTGAAATAATTCAGGCATATAAAGACAAGTACACCATGTTCTTACTCATTTGTGGAAGTGAAAAAGTTGATTGTATATAAATAGAGAGTAGAATAGTGTTCTCTAGAGGCTAGGAAGAGTAGGGGAGTGAATACAGAGAGGGGTCGGATAACAGGTAACTGTTTTGTATCCAAAGCAGTTGGACAGGAGGAATTAATCTTAGTAGTCTATATTATAGTAGGTAATTGTAGTCTAGTAGGATTTATTACATATTTCAAAGTAACTAGAAAACGTTCAAAAGTTCTTAGCACATAGACATGATTAATGTTTAAGGAGATGGAGATGGTAATGTTTATAGCCCTGATTTGATTGTATTCATTGTATACACATTTCCCATAAATATGTATGAATATTATGTGTCAATTAAAAATGCAGATTCTGACTGAGTAGGTAGGCTGAGGTCTGAAATGCTGCATTTCTAAAAGTTGCCAGGAAGCATCAAAGCTGCTAGTCCACGCATCAAACTTTGAGTAGTCCAGGTCTCTAAACAGCAAAATTTACAAAAATTCACCCGTGTAGTTTTTCTTTTTTGTTTGCCTTTGTTGACTTTTCTGGAGAAGAATGAGGAGAAGATGTGAAATCTTAATTTATTTAAATCCTAATTTATTTGAAAGGAATACTTGCTGAGATTCTGGAGGGGGAAGGTGAGGAGGAGTGGGATGGAAAGGGTTAGTGAGAAGAGGCAGTGAGCTGGGTTCTTGTTGATTTAAGCTCTTTCCCACATGGGTTCATTTGCTCATTATTTCGCTATGTCTGTGCCTGTTCTGTGGCCCCAAAGTCTGGAGGTGTCCAGACTGGTCGTCACTCTGTTGCGCATGGCAGGCCACGTAGAGGAATAATTGTAACCCAGAGAATTCTCTACATGACCAGGACTGCCTCTTTTTCTTCCTATTTTGAATAAGTAGAAGTCAGTGGGACTTTTGTCATCTCTCACTTCTGCCCGATTCAAGTTTCTGTCTGCACATGTGTGCATGTACTACGTGGAGGCCAATGGAATAATCAGGGTTCCATCAGCCCCGTCTCCAGGCGACTCTTCATTTCCTAGAATCGCAGTGGCGACCCGGCGCAGTTTTCCATCTGAACCTAAGCGTTGTTCCCTCTAACACATCCACAGGTCACCCTCAGCTTGCACTCCCTCTCCCACCCTGACATCACTGAGCGACTCTGGTTTTGGTCTGGGCTCCGACTGTTGCATACGGACCGTTGAAGAAAATCAACATAGTATGAGCCCAGGATTGTGTTCGTCGGCGTCCTGTGACAGTTCATCCATTTTCTTTCTCATTGCACACCCATACACCTCCACATGATCTTTGGTTTCTATGCTAGACAAACTCATGCACACAGAGGCTTTCTCCAGTTATTTCTTCTGAAATCATATTGCACAAGCGTGAAAACTGAAAAACATCCCACTTCCTTACCAGCCAGTTGAAACTTTTCTGATGACAGTCCTAAGTAACCACAACAGGCAATGAGTTAACGTTTCAGCTGGGAGGATTTCCCCAGCCCTCCTCTCCTGTTAGTGAGGCGTATAGTTCCCAGCTGATTTCTCCATCTGGCCCAGCCATTCCTGGAAACCTGGAAACCTACTTGGAAGTCAATGAGAAGATGTGAAAGAGTTGCCTGGGCAAGGGAGGTGTGTGGTCTAGTGACCCCTTCATGGGAAAAACCAGAGGTGGTGGGAGTCTGCTGTCTATTTTATTTTTAGTTATTTGTGTTATTTTTGCAGTGCTGAGGATTGAACCCAGAGCCTTGCGTGTGCTAGGCAAGTGCTCTACTACTGAGCTACACCCCTAGCCTTGCTGCCTAGTTTTGAACTCCACCTTTAGCTTGCTATAGAGATGCAAATAACTAGCTCCTTAAAAAAATAATAAAATAAAATAAAATAAAATAAAATAAAATGAATAAAATAAAAAATGGTGAGAACACGCAGAGAAGTTGCAGTTCCTCTTTGGAAGCATTTAGGGCATAAACATTTCAAAGATTGGCCTTATTCATAAAATCTCAACTGACTTTAGATAAAATACACACCACAATTTCAGCAGAAAGGGCTTTAGGAAACATACACATGCCAATCTCTATATACACACACAGTATAGAAAACAGCCTTAGCACAAAATAACTTCTTAAATATTGAAGGGCAGACAGCTCTCGCCACGCCTGAATCTTCTCATCATTTATCCAAGAGGGTGGGCTGCGTGATCACAGAGAGGAGAGGTCAATCTATATTCCCAGGAGTGAGATACACACTTAGTTTTTCCAAACTGGGTGAGAAAAATTCTTGGAAGTGTAATTATTTGAGGGTCAGGTTACCATGCCAGATAATTTAATAGCATTGTGCAAAGCAAACTGCGGCAAGAAGAGGCGAGGAGTTAAGACTGCAATAATGATGTGGAGGCACGGAATGATTGGGGCTTCCCTCTGTGACCTTTTATGGGGCAGAAATGATTCACCACAGCACAGAATCCCAGGAATATGAAAAAACCCAAATTCTGAGATTTCACACCCCAACACAAACTCTGACCCAGTGGGTGACCTCCTTGAGACTGTCTCGGTGTTTTACCATGTTGCTCCAGCAATTTCCATTACAAAAGGAGAAGAGTTACTTCACTTACTTTGTGGATTGATGAACACAGATGCCCTTCCCATTCTCACGTGGCTCCAGGGGAGATGCCATCGTTTTTGTTCCTTCAGTCCGGCTGAGAAGGAGGCCTTCCCAAATGGACAATCATTTGTAGTACTTGGCCACTGATGCTCTGGATTTTTTTGGACAGGGCAGTAATGACACTTATTATGTGCTCAGTACTTAGGTCCAGAGCTAAGTAATTCACCTATATTACCTCATCTATCGTCTCCACATCTCTTTGAGGTAGATATCATTATTCAGATTATACAACTCTTCTCTTCTGAAAATAGAAGACTTAAGTAACATAGCTGAAGTGGTGGGATGGAATGGCACTTGATTTCCCTAGTAAGAATCGGTCATTCAAAGATCTTGAAGCTGGGTGTGGTAGCACAGACCTGTAATTCCAGTGTTTGGGAGGCCGAGGCAGGAGGATTGTCGGTTCAAGGCCAGCCTCAGCAACTTAGCAATACCTTCAGCAACTTAGCAAGACCCTGTCTCAAAATAAAAAGTGAGAAGGGCCAAGGGTGTAGCTCAGGGTGGAATGTCCCTGGGTTCAACCCCCAGTACCAAAAAAAAAAATCTTGAGAAATCTGCACGAGGCATGAGGCTGTCATCTAATTTGCATACAAAACTAAGTCACTCATCATTCTAGTACTTGAATTATGTTCAAGATGTTTGTGAAAGTTATTTGAACAAATTTTCATAATAGACAAAAATTTTCACTTTAGATGAAAATCAACTGCAGGTGAATTAGGGATTAAATGTCAGAAGCAAAATCTTAAAATTCCTAGGAAATTATTTAAGTGAGTATCTTTTGGTCTTTGGTATAGGTCCTTAAGCAATCACACAAACAATAACTACAAAATATTGATGTTCAACTACATATGAAATTGAGAACTTCTTCTCATCAAATAACACTATAAACTCGAAAAACATATTTTTAGACATCAGCGAAGAACATACCAGAATATATAAAAGATTTCTATAAATAAATAAGGGAAAGAAAAGCAACCCAGCAAGAAAATAGATGACCTATTACCTATAAATTACCTATGCTGACATTTCACTATGAGAAATACATGCAGTTAATATAAACATGTGACAAGCTGACAATTAACAAGGGAAATACCAAGTGTGGGTAAGGACGTGGGGCAGAAGACACTCTGACACACTGTCGATAGAAAAATAAATTAGCGCGGCCACTTTGGAAAACAGTTTTATACTATTTAATGAAATGGAAGGTATGAATTCCTATGATCTAGCAATTCTACATACTCACGTGCACACACACACACACACACAGGCCTTGCTTTACCCAATACTGTGTTAGCTGAAACTTCTGCATGTTGGAAATATGTCCTCTTTCTGCACCGTTGCATGGCAACAACTTACTGGTGTAAGTTACCACTGAATCTGCAAAGCGAAGACACAGTTCTGATACATAAACGTCTCAGTTAACATGGCACTGTGCAAAGTGAAGATTGCGTGTGTGAGAGTATGTAAACATATTCTAATATACTTATGCATATGTGCACCAAGATAAAGGATAGGAACTTTAATTGCAATATTTTTTATAATATCCAAAGCTTAAATATAAATGTTTATTAAAAATAAAATTGATATTCTATTTTTTAAGGGTGTGGACTATTAAGGAAGGGGAAGAAGATTAGGGGGAGCAGAAAGGGGAAGAAAAGAGAGGGAGGGTGGATAAGATCAAAGCACAGCATATGCATGAATGGGATGTCATAGTGAAATCTATTAATTTGTACAATTAATGTTTGAATAATTATAATTTAAAATGAATTAATTATACACATTAAGGAAAGAATGAATGGGTGAATAAATGTGGTATAAATAGACAACTGAATGTTACACTGTAGTGAAAAAGACTGAGCTATGCCTGCAGACAAATACGGATGAGTCCTTCCTTCTTTCCTTGCTTTTCTCTCCTTCCTTCCTTCCTTCCTTCCTTCCTTCCTTCCTTCCTTCCTTCCTTCCTCCCTTCCTTCTTTCCTCCCTCCCTCCCTCCCTCCCTCCCTTCCTTCCTCCTTCCCTCTCTCTCTCTTTCTTTCTTTCTGTGGTACTGGGATGAAACCCAGGGTAGTTCTACCTCTGAGCTACATCCCCAGCCCTATTTTATTTTTTATTTAAAACAGGGTTGCACTAAGTTGCTGAGGACCTTGATAAGTTGCTAAGGCTGGCTTTGAACCTGCAATCCTCTTGTCTCAGCTTCCCAAGCACTGGGATTACAAGTGTGTGCCACCACACCTGGCTGTGGATGAGTCTTATAAGTTGAGAAGAAGAAGGAAGACACAAAAGAAATTATGTAATATGTAAAATAAAAAAAACCAAAAACTTTTGTCTACTTTTATGTCTATGTCTTTACCAAAAAGGTGGTAAAGAAAAATCAGGGAATTATATTCACAAGAGTTAGGATAGTGGTTACTTCTCCTTGGTGGGGGTTTGTGTTTGGGAAAGTATGGAAGGATTTCTCTGTGTCTTGGCCTAGGTGTTAGTTATATACTGTACTATAATATGTTGATTATTTAACAATATTTGAAATCACATAATATTAGAATTTAAAAATACTTCAGTGCAACTTAGGCCGGTCCTCCTATCATACGTCTAAATTAATACAAATGGAAATCATTGAACTCAGTGGTTCTCAAATTTGTATTCTTACCCCAAACACTTGGGAACCATTAAAATAAGTTTCTGGTTCCAGCATGGAGATCTCAATTCAATAGTTTTATGAGTGGGAGTTTTGTAATCTATGTTTTTAAAAGTTCCCTAGGTGATTTTAAGGCAGCTAGGCCAAGGGCTGATATTTTGAAATCATGGTCTGGCTGGCGGTTGAGCACCGGGATGGATAGGAAGCTGACACTCTTCGGACCTTAAAAGAAAGCTTCATGTCTATAACTTTACATTTAAATGAGAAAATGAAGTAAATACAACTGTTTAATGTTTTCCAGAAGAAACACTAGCTTTTATCATTTTTCAGGAAAAACTTCCAAAATCAAACTGTGAACCTTTGAACAATGTTACTTTATATCTTATGGCAGAGAGGAATATTTTGGACTTAAAGGAGATATTTTATACAAAAATGTATCATATTTTGGTTTGTATTAAAATTTGTATCAAATTTTATACATATTTTGCAATTTGTTCACTTTCTATTGATTATTCCTTCTGGAAAAGTACCGACATAGGAAATTATAAATGTTGTCTTTCTAAAGTTATGTTTACAAAGTATTTATTGAGGAACTGTTGGGATCGTTCCACTTCAACTAAGGTAATGGACAAGACTGTTTCCTGCCGCTGATCTAGTCAACATTGGATTAGAGGTCCTAGGCTACAAAATGATACAAGAAATGATGTTGAAGGCATTAGGTTTGGAAAAAAGGAAATAAAGTTGTCATTATTTACAAACAGTAGTATTGTCTACATAAGAAAACAGAAAAGCATCCAAGGGTAAATCACTTAAAAATGGTGAATTCAGCAAGTTGATTAGATATAATAAGAGTGATATACAAAAGTCAGTTGCACCGCCTAGTAGTATGTATGTTTCCTATGATGAAAATGTAATGCTTAGCTGGTATAGGAAGAAATATGTCCTGGTGAAACAGCGTTCTGTAAACATCAGCCTGCTTTGTGGGTGTGGTTTACCATTCAACCAATCACTACAAAAGCCAGAATTCTTAAACCAATGGTCAGTTGGAATTCAAATGGGTTAGCATTGCTTTATTATATAAAGGGGGTTCTTTAATGCAGAACTTTATCAAGACAAGAACAAAAAAATTGATTGAGGATTCCACATTATGGAATGAAGTTATATGGCAAATTACTCAATTATTATCAAGAACAGTTATTCTGTGAATAAAAACAAATCACAGTCATCATAAAGTATTACTCTGACTGCAACCTCTAATTTCTTCTAGTGGATTTGGTGAACTGTGTAAGGGTGGTAGGGTGAAGGGTCTCTGTCTGATCACCTTTATTCTGTTGTCATTGTCCTGCCAGTTGCTGGGTTCTCTGTTGGTCCCTTTCTGGGTGTCTGGTACATATTTGCACAGGAATGGTCACCTTTCTACATCAAGCTAGATGAGGAGTATTTGTTTTATTTTTAATTGCAATTGCTTAGTGTTCTTGAATTTAATAAAAAGCAAATAGTTGTATGTTTTCTCTTATATGTGGAAGTTAGAGAGAAATCGGGTAGCAAAAGAGACCTCAGACAAAGGAGTAGAGACTCCAGTGGAGCAATGGGGGGTTTAGGGGAGGGAGGATGGGGGAAGGAGATATAATGAAATTTAATAATGTAATGAAGTTAATAATGAAGTTTAAATAAAGCTATGTACCTATATGAAATTACCAATACCATTCTCAATGTCATGTACGAAGAAGGAGAGGGATTGGGGTGGGATCTGGAGGGAAACACATCAAGTGTTGTATGCATGTATATTCCTATCACAGTATACCTAACTATGATGTATAATTACAATGCACCAGTAAAAATATATTAAAAAATAAAAAGCTAGAAAAAAATAAAAGAAAGCTTACACCATGGTGTAGCCCAACTCCCTGCACTTGTTTTGGTTTTTGTTCGTTTGCAATGCTGGGGATTGCACTTCAACTCAGGGCTCCTGTATGCTAGGCAGGCCCTCTACCACTGAGCTACATCCCGAGCCCTTTTTAAAATTTTTACTTTGAAACAGGGTCTGGGTCTCACTAAGTTGATCAGGTTGGCCTCAAATTTGTAATCCTCCTGCCTCAGCCTTCCAAGTAGCTGGGATTACAGGCACACACCACCATATACTTGGCCACTTATAAATTTTAAGAATGTCTTGACTTCATTCGTCAGCAGCTGCTCCTATCATAAGGGAAATGGCTAGTCTATCTATTTGTGTAGAATTTCCCCTTCTCTTATGTCTCTTTGTATACTCCTCTTTTCCTATTTAGTATAACAAAAGTTAACTTTAGATTCTTAATAGTTCTGATACTATGTGGAAAACACCCCTAATTCATAGTGGCCCCGGAAATCCACAGCTTCTCTCTATTCCATTCGCAGACAAACTTTTCATTAATGACACGATCTTGGCATTTCACTGTTGAATCTTTCTATTCTCACTATTGGGTGGGTTGTAAAACCACTTCTTATTTCTATTTTAAAAGTTGCTATTAAGCTGGGTGTGGTGGCACATGCCTGTAATCCCAGTACTTGAGAGATTGAGACAGGAGGATCACAGGTTTGAGACCAGCCTCAGCAACCTAGCTTTGTTTTGTTTCAAAACAAAAAAACCAAAAAGGGCTGGGTTATAGCTAGGGGGTAGAATGCCCCTGGGCTTAATCCCCAGTACCACACACACATACAAAAAGTTGCTATCATTTCTTTGGCATACTAATCTCTCTCTCTCTCTCTCTCTCTCTCTCTCTCTCTCTCTCTTTCTCTCTCTCTCTTTTGCTTATAGTGGGATTGCTGGGTCTTATGGTAGGTGGTTTTCTTTCTTTTTTTTTAAGGAACTCCATACCGTCTTCCATAATGACTGTATTAATTTGCATTCCCACCAACAGTGGGAATAAAACCAGCATTTATTATATTTTGTCTTTTGAAAATAGTCATTCAAAATGAGTGAGATGCCTGTTCTTACATGTTGAGGCTCAAAGTTTAATCTTATGGAAGTACAGAGTAGAAAAGAGGTTACCAGAGGATGGATGGGGTGTAGGGGAGAATGTAGAAAGGTTGTTAACTGGTACAGTGGTGTAGTTGGACAGGAGAAATAACTTCTAATGTTCTATAGCACATCAGGGTAATTATGGTTGACAACAGCTAAGTGTATTTCAAAACAGCTAGTAAAGAGAATTTTGAATGTTCTGAACACAAAGAAATGATAAATACTTAAGATGATATATAATCCAATTGCCTTCATCTGATCATTATACAATATGTACATGTATTGAAATATCACATTGTACCTCACAAATATATACAACTTTTGTCTACTTAAAATATTTTAATAAGTTACCAAGTTGTTTTTAAGTGGCTTCAATTCATGTATATCTGGCATTTAAAAATACAATAAAAAAGGAAAAGATGTAGTGACAACAAAAAGATAAAATGGCTGGGAAAATGTTAGAATTGTGCAAAATCTATGTGAAGAAAACTTTAAATCATCACGAGAGATAAAGACAAACTGAATACTTGGACGGGCATATCCTGTTCTTGGATGGGAAGGTTCAACATTCTAATGAGGTCAATTGACCCGGAATCAAACTATAAATTTATCACAAGCTCAGTAGAAATATTACTGTCAGAAGTAGATAAAATGATATCCAACTTCACAGGGAAAACAACTGTGAAGGAGTAGGCTGTACAATTCTGAACAGAAAGAATAATTGAAGGACATTATGCATATTAATAATCTAAGTCTACAGTAATTAAAATATCATAGTATGAGATTATAGATAAATAGATCAATTAATTTGCATAGAGTTCAGAAATATATGGGGACTTAGTATGTGAAAAAGCTGTCACTGTATATCAGTGAACAAATAGGGGTTTTATATTTATTTATTTATTTATTTATTTATTTATTTATTTTTGTGGTACTGAGGATGGAATCCAAGGGCATTCTACCTCTGAGCTACACCCCCAGCCCTATTTTATTATTTTATTTTGAAATGGTCTCACTAAGTTGCAGAGTGTCTCACAAGCAGCGGAGGCTGGCTGTGAACCTGTGATCCTTCTGTCTCAGTCTCCCAAGTAGTGGGATTACAAGCGTTTGACACCACGCCCGGCTTCAAATAGGGGTTTTAAAGTGAATGATTTGGGGACATTTGAATACTTATGTGGGAAAAATATTATAATTGACATTTATCCCTTTCCTTATGCTAAAAAATACAAACTGGACCCAAAATGAAGTGTAAACAAAGAAATTACATAATACTAGAAGACAATTTTCAACCAATATCACTATGGGAAAAACTTTTAGAAGTCTTTACACACATACACACACACACACACACACACACACACACACACACACGGAAAGGAAATGCTGAAAATTTCATTATATAACAATAAAATATTTCTGTTAAAAATTTTATGTGCTATTGAAGAGTACAGTTATGAGCTTTAAGGCTTAAAGGTTACTTTATCTGAATAAGTATGTCAGTACTCCTTAAAATAAAAAAAATAGTTGGATAGAAAAGAGATTGTGTTAGTTTCTCATTTAAGTGTTGGCTATATGAATTACAAGATCACTCTTGTACTTGATGTCATTGCTTATGTTTTAGTTTAGATTTTTGTTTGTTTGCTTGTTTTAGACAAAGTATGCAGAAATATTAGGCTCCTAAATGCTATTGTTATAAGCCTGACTATGACTCAGGTCCCATAGGGTCATAACATACCCTTATTTTGAAGGGATGTAGGGTCCTGGGATTTCTTTGCAGTGATACTTTAGACAACTTTGGAAAGTTCTACAGAGAGAGAGAGAGAGAGAGAGAGAGAGAGAGAGAGAGAGGTGCAGAGAGGCCTCTTGGGAACTTTCAGTCTGATGTTCACTTGTTCAGTTATTCTGCCTTTTCTCCAACACATATTTATGACAGAGCTATTTTGTGAAGATGTTGCTGGGCAAGGGGGTGCTAGGCATGGTCCCTGACCTTGTGAAATTTATGAACTCTCAGAAAGAGAGCATTTCTCCATAAGTCAAGGACAAATATGTAACTCGCCATGATGCGAATTGACTTGGCTTGTTTACGATCAGGCTGGTCATCCCCCAAATGACTGGAATCAAGAGATTGTACCATTAGTTCTTTCTTGAAGAATTGACAGTTGAAAAGTGGCCAACCAATCTATGCTCTTGTTTAAATATACTCTTTGAAAAACTTTCCTAAATTCTAGACTTGGTAATAGTTGTATGAGTTTGCTAATTTTGCAGAGAAATTTGTGCAAAGAAATGTTATTCACTGCATATTGTGATAACAATCATGTATTTTGTTAAGTAAACTGAGTGTCAACTTTGATCTTCTCTGTTCTGTGGTTCATCTCTTCATCTACTTTTCTGGTCATATTACTAAATGAAGAGGAGAAAATGCTGAAGCGCATCCAATTTGGGGGTGCTAGGCTCTTTAAGCATCATACATGAGCTTGTTAAAATTTGATTAATGTGTTTTTAAGGTCAGGTGAGGTACTCCTAATATCCTGAATTTTCTCTTTTAAATGAACTAGCTCTTCTTATTTTATTTTTGGTAGTCAACAGATATTCAACTAACTTTGCAAGGACCATTTACATGCCTGTCCTTGTTTCTTGAAACCTATTTGCTTTCTCAGCATCTACTTCATCTTGGAGCTCCAACATACCTGGATAAGTGGTTCAAAGGTGAACCAGGTATGAAGTGGCATTTTCAAAGCAGTGCACTAGCCTGATATG
Source organism: Glis glis (assembly GCA_004027185.1). Taxonomy (NCBI): domain Eukaryota; kingdom Metazoa; phylum Chordata; class Mammalia; order Rodentia; family Gliridae; genus Glis; species Glis glis. The sequence continues at coordinate 34,678 of PVJS01000602.1, read as the reverse complement.
TGTCCTTCTGAGTTCCACACAAATAAATCAACCATAGATCATAAAACTCAACCTGTAATAACAATCACTAATATGTAATAAGTCACCAACTGGTTTGAAAACCTGTTCAAATATTTTGTACCACCCGCAAAAGCAGTTGTAATAAACTGCTTGGTTATAAAAATCACATAACACATAATTATTGGCATTATCATGGTCATTTGTTCTCTCATTCTCTCTTTTTGGAAACAAAATTCTTGGTTTGAAAAACAACTTTCCAGTGGCATTTCCTATTCTGAATTGTGATGTGAATTTTAAGCAAAAAATAAACGTGGGCAGTGATACAAATGAAATTGGATCTTTTTTAAAAATAAGAGATCCCAAACTATAATTTTAAATGAGTCAGTGCTGATTAATATAATAATAATTTTCATAGGGAATTTATTGCAATGTGTATAGAAAAGCCACTATGGAAACTCATAAAAGCACTGTGGTTTGTCAAAGTTTTAGATTAAATTTTCTTTTTTCTTTTTTGCAAGATAAATAACTTGGAAACTATAAACATGTGCCTGGGAGTAGCATGGGGAATTTTGGATTTAAAAGAATGAGCTGAGGTCCTGGCCTATCTTTAGTTTCTGTTGTCCTAAGAAATGTCCGTGTGTTTTGAGTGGTATTAGAAATGGGTATTCCAGCACCTGCTGAGACTTTGCCATTGAGTGTGTCCATGTAGTGGATATTCTGTTTTTAAAAATCCTGAGGTTAAGAGAAAAATCCACCCTGGTCTACAAACCAGAGTCAGCAATTTTGTTAGCTCAGCCAAGTATTAGAAATAAATAGGAAAAATAAGGAGCTTCCTACTTTCAATGAAACTTTAACCAGCTAATCGATCACACATTTAACGGGAATTTTACTGTATAACAAGGGGCTCTGCCCTGCTGATGGTCACTGATCTCAGAAAACCAAGTACAACTGCCAAGCAACTGCCAAGTATCCTAATGTCCACCCCCAGTGTCTCAGCATCTGGGAGCAATGGGCAAGTTATTTTGTTTACACTTTCCTTTACAAACTAGATTCAAATCTCAGGCCATTTCTGGATAGATGGCAGTTAGTTAGGGTTAGGTCAGGGGCATCAGAGTGCCCATGATGAAGTGGGAAATGTATCTGAAGGCAATCTCTAAGTTTTCCTTGTAAAGTCTATGTAAAACTCATCAATCAAAGACCAAGTGCAGATTTCACCAATGGGACTCAACACCTACCAGGTGCAGAGAAAAGTGTGAAAAACACCTAGCACCTCTTAAAAGGCCTTCAAATTAATATCAGCTGTTAAACTTTCTGAGCCCACATTATGTAATTTCTCTTGCTGTGGGGTTGCAGCCACCCTATATCTTAATTTTGCAGAAGAAGTTAAACCACAAAGCATGGGTGACTTACCAAAGATTTGGCAGAAGTCTAATTAGAACTTTAATTAGACTTGGTGACTTCCTTACTCTTTTCCCAGAATTTATCTTTCAGATTTTTCTGGGGTCACATGAGCTGCTCAGGTCAGGAGCTATGCTCCAATTCTGAGCAAGAGTAGTTACCACCATTGCAGAAATGAACTACCCTGTTCCAAAAGGAGTCTTGTATGTCAGATAGACCATATAATGTAGCCAGAGGAACCCCATCTGAAAGAAGAAGACAACATGGCACATTGCTATGATACCGTAACTAGTGAATGCTTTGGTTGATACTCCCCAACACCCACATCCCCATACATTGCATTTTTCAGATGACTAATCTACTTTAGGGTTTTAGTTAGCTTTCTGTTGCCATGACAAAATACCTGAGACATGTCAACTTATAGGAGGAAAGATTTACTTGGGCTCATAGTTTCAGAGGTTTCAGGTCATGATCATTTGGCTCTTATTATTTCTAGACCTGTGGCCCAGTAGAACTCATAGCAGGGGGAACCCTGGTAGAGCTTCATGGTGGCCAGGAAGCAAAGGGAGGGAGAGAGGTGAGGAGTGTCCCCGATGACCTACTTCCTCCAGTACTCGGGAGGCTGAGACAGGAGGATCACAGGTTCAGGGAAGCAGCCACCGCAACTTAGTGAGATCCTGTTTCAAAATAAAAAATAAAAAAAGGGCTGAAGGGTGTAGCTCAGAGGTATTCTGCCCCTGGGTTCAATCCCCAGTGACGAAAAAAAATACATCAATGGTTTCATCCATGAATGAGGTGATAGCCCCCATGATCCAGTCACCTCCCAAGGGCCCCTCCTCTGCACACTGCTGCACTGGGACCAAGCCTTCAACACATGAATATATGAGGAATATTTCAGATCTAAATCATAACAATTAGTAATGCATCCCTCTGGCTGGTGATTGGCTCTGGAATCGTCAGGCCTAAGCCAATGAGGGCCAATGAAGCATAAGGAGAATTCAGGATAGCTTAAAGAATCTGAAGGGGGGTGTATATGCGTACACACACACTTCAGTGAAAGAGAGGCACAAGCACAACTTCTAATCTGGCCGGGATGGAGAGGCGACCCTCACATGATGCACCTTTGCCTCCTGGTCTCCATTCTCACTTTACTGTCCCCAGATCAAAGGCGCATGTTTTCTCTGTGCCAACTGGTAAGGCAGCCTCAGAATAAAGCTGACCTTGTTGACATGGGTGGGTCAGGGAGAAAAGCACCAATCTCTTCAATGGTGTCCAAGAGCTACTGTATCAATCTGCTCTGCAGCCCCTTAACCTCCACTCTCCCTGGAATGTGAGTTAATACATTTTGTCATTGTGCAAGTCAGTTTGAGTTGGATTTCTTCTGTACTTGCAATAGAAATCCCAAACAATATGTACTAACATTTCGTTCATATTGTTTTTTGGGGCCTGCATGCTGGCCATTCTCCTCCCCTACATATCCTATCTTGTCTCTGCCTTCTTGGCCTCTGGAAGGCCTGACTGGACTGACTACACCCTGGACTGACTACATTACTTGGTCCCAGTGTACTCTGGCTTCCAGTTACCATCTGCCAGCATGGAGGACACCAGGAGGATATGGGAGGACAGAGGAAGAGTTTGGGGTGTTTCATATCCATTCCTACCAGATTACAAGCTGCCTTTCCATTTGGCAACTCTGCCTCTCCATGACTACAGCTCCTGTAGGGTGACCTACCTCCTTGTCTCAGGAGCACTCTTGACCTATTCCTCAGTCCCAGGGGTGGTAACCCTTCTCTTCTGTTTGCCTTTGGGTGTCCCAACATTCCTCGTTCATTCCTTTAACTTTGTCCACACCTCCAGAAGTTTCCTTTCATTAAAGTCTCCCCATTTAGCCAGGTATATAGGCACATGCCTATAATCCCAGTACTTGGAAGGCTGAGACAGGAGGATCATAGGTTCTAGGCCAGCCTCAGCAATTTAGTGTGACCCTCAGCAACTTAGCAAGACCATGTTTCATTAAACAAGCAACAACAACAACAAAAATGTCTCTTTATTTGAACCATCTATGTGGAATTCTGTTTTCTTCTAGGTCTTTGGTGCTGTCTACCTTCTTCCTCACTTTCTGGATTTCATTTGTGTAAAACCACAACATTCTGTAACCCTGAACTATAAGAAAAAACATTTGGGGCAGAGATTAGAGTTTTGAGTAAGTATTCAAAAGCTTTTTCCTTTTCCTTATTGATTGACTTTGGAGCAAGTTTTTCTGCAAGCGGTCTCTGTGGTAACCATCAACTCTGCCACCTTTAAATGAATGATAGTGGGCATCTTCCAATAAAACGTTATTTACAAAACAGGTAGTGGGCCAGGTTTGGTATCTGGGCTATGATTTTCTGACCTCTGAGTTAATTTGGTTTATGGCTGTCTATGTATGAATGAGATTTTAAGCTCTTACACAGTATCAGATGAGAATGCTTTGTGAGGAATGTCTATTAGTTAAAAGGTGATATTTGCATATGAGAAGACCATTCTGGTGAGATGAGTTTTATGTTAAATATAGCGTGGAAGAATAATATCCTTTTTCTACCAACAGAGAGCCACAGCACAACGAGGTGACCACTGAGATGTACTTGCCATTAGCAGACCCTTCCAAACTCCCTTCTGGAGCCTGAGATAAATTCCTACTTCCAGAGAAAGGCATTGGGTTAGAGAAGCTACTTTGTACTGTTTCCTACTTTATTTCAAGTAAGAACACTAACTCCAGGGTAGTTCCTGAGATTAAAGTTTAGATTGGCAAGCAGCACAGAGATGTACTGCAATGCCATGTTTTTATGGTTTAGATTTGAAATGTTTTCTAAAGTGGGACACGTCTGTAATCTCAGTACTTGGGAGGCTGAGACAGGACCATCATAGGTTTGAGGCCAGCCTCAGCAACTTAGTGAGACACTGTTTCAAAATTTAAAAAATTAAAATAAAAAGGGCTGAGAGTGTAGCTCAGAGGTAGAATGCCCCTGGGTTCAATCAGTAGCACAAAAAATTAAATTAAAATGTCCCCCACATTTCATGTGTTGAAAGAATGATCCCCAATGCAGCAAAATTCAGAGGTGGGCCCTGACTGGAGGAGGCAGGTAATTTGGTGCAAGGCCTTGGGGACTATATATGTCTGTGGGTCCTCTGCTTCTAGCCACCACGATGTAAGAACAGTATCCCTTCGCCATCCCTTGCCACCATGATTTCTGCCTTAGAACAGGCGAACTATGGACCAAACCTCCAAAACTGTGAGCCCAAATAAACCTTTCCTTCTCTAAGTTATGCTTGTCAGCCATTACAACAGAAAAGCTGACTAAATACATATCTTCCCAGAAGCTTTCTTGGATTTTTCAAGGTCAGAAATTTCCCTTGCTTTGTGTTTTTTTCCATAGGACTTTCTTTATAGCTGTCTTGAGGTTGTCATGACATGTCGCGTGCAGTAGTTGTGCATACACATCCCTACCCTTCGCCACTAGGTAGTAAGGGCCTGAGGACACACAGTCTCGGCTCATCTCCCTCTGTGTCATGAAACCTGGCACCGAGCCTTGCACAGGGTAGGTGCTTACTGCTTAATTAGTTGAGCTGAATTCAGTTTTTAAATAATTTCTGGATACACCATTAGTATTTTGGGGTCTGGGACAAGATCATGAATGGAGGTTCATATACCACATGCATAAATACTTCAAAGTTATACATCAAACTGTGCTTTTAGTCTGTATTATGTCCCTACCCCTAGCCCCACAGCCTGCTTACTGGGAATCACTCTCATAATCTAGGGGCAATGCGCTCCCCTGGGCCAGCCCTGCTAACCTCAGCCAGAAAGGTTGCATGGCTCCCAAGATAGAGCAGGAGGAAGCTCAGCTTAGGCTCAGGCCCTGTGGGATGACCTGGGTAAGCCTGAATGACCAGTGCTCAAGCTTTCTGGGGAGACAGCATGGGTCAGGGGTCCTTCCCTTATGCCTTTCTTGTCTGTCTTGAGATTTCTAGGTAATCCTAAAGCCTTCCTAGATCCACACCATCTAAGTGGAAGGGAAAGACACAACAGATACCTAGGGAATTGGTCTGCTAGACATGCACTTTGTACAATGGGGGCCAGCCAACCTAAACACAAGCAGGCATTCTCTCTGCTCTCCCAGGGCAAGGGTGGGGAAGCAGAGAGATTTCTCCTCCCTTTTCCCCATATTCTCAAGCATTCTCAACCCAGCTTCCCTTCGCCTAAGAGTTCTGTTCAGTTCACACTGTCTTTTCCCAAAATCCTGGTTAATTCAAGTAGTTACTGCACTTTCTAAAATGTTTTGAACAGACAAGAAAAATCAAGCATCTTTTGTTGTAGAGTTTGTGAGATCTGGGGCACACTGCACAGGGACCCTGTTAACCCAGTCCATGTGTGCCTGAAGGATATGCACATCTTCTGGGTGAATCTGCCCACTGAATCGTCTGTTATGGTTCCTGCATATCAGTGGTCAGATTTGCCTGCAGGCTTGCTAGAGCCCACCTCCAGAGTTTCTCCATTCAAAGGGCTGAGATAAAACCTGAAGATTCACACATCTAACAAGTCCCCAGGTGGTGCTGCTTGCTTGGGCCCACATTTGAGAATCAGGGGTATATATGATTGTACAGCCAGTGGAGACCCCAAAATAGCCATGACTCATAATTCCACAGACATGCAATGGGTTACCCTTGCTGGCACGGGCCCCAAGATATTGTTAGAAACTTGATCTTTAGTAGCTGGGAAAAGGGAAAACATTTGAAGCTGCAAGCAATTTCCAGTCTCTAAGGGTAGGGACATGAATTTACCTTAGAGGCAAATTGTTGCTTTTGGTCTGGGAAAACCACTTGAGTCTGCCATTTATTTACAAAAATGTAAATCAAATATTCACCCACTGTTCTAGAGGGAAATGTGAAGTCAGTATTAACCCGAACACAGATGTTTTAGACTGAGAAGTTAAGTGTTCTACTTGATAGCATAAATTTTGGGGGAAGACTGAGCCAAGCTTCTGTCTGGGAGACATAGTTGTCTGGCGGGGAGGGGCAGCGGAGTGGAGCGTTTCTGGGCCTGTCTGATTTTAAGGGCATTTTTCTACAAGCTGTCGCCTATCCTTGTAGCTGTGTGTGTACAGCTTTGTGTGTGGAGTTGGTTTCCAGATCTCCAGAGCTGAGACCTAAGGACTGAGGAAAGAACATCAACAGAACCACAATTTCACCAGGCACTTGGTGTGTCTCATACAGGGTTATATCTGTCAGAATAACTCAACATGTAGTGAGGCTTAATTATTCTTTTTCTTTTCTTTTTTAGTACTGGGAATTGAATCCAGAAGCATTCCACCTCTGAGCTAACCCTCAGCCCCTTTTATCTTTTATTTTGAAACAGGGTCTCACTATATTGCTGAGGCTGGCCTTGAACCTGTGATCCTCCTATCTCAGGCTCCCAAGTACTGGGATTACAGGCATGTGCCACCATGCCTGGCTTCATTATTACTTTCTGAAGTAATTTTCTGTTGTGGGAGGTCTCCTCGGGAGGAAAGGAATATTCTCATTGTCAGTCTACCTGGAAAAAATTGATGGTCAGCCTCAAAAATGTGAATGGAGGAGAACGTGGTACTATGAGTGAGAAAGGGAGTCTCCTCTTGGCACCTAAAGGCAGTGGGCCTGGATCCTGAGGACAGCTAACCCCTCAGTTGAGGTGGGAGGGGAGGTGGCATGAACTGGAAGGCTGACTGGGGAAGGCATGCAGACTGATGATAAGGGTTTTGAAGAAGAGAGCTTAGGGACTGTGGGCCCCAAATCTCATCACCTCTAGTCCACAATTACACCTTTCTTCTTCACTACTTGAATTTTTTTTTGGTGAAATACAGTTCTCAGTTAGAGTTTAGCCTCTGTTGGGACATGAAAATGTAAAGGATGAACCAGGCATAGTGATGCATGCCTTTAATTCCAGTACTTGGGAGACTGACATAGGAGGATTGCAGGTTTGAGGCCAGCCTCAGCAACTTAGTGAGACCCTGTTTCAAAATAAAAAATAAAATGGGGCTGGGGGTGTGTCTGGGAGGTAGAATGCCCCTGGGTCCCTTGGAACTAATTGCCAAAGAGAGGACAGGGCTCATGTCCAAGCCAGTTCTCAAGGACAGCCAGCCTCCCTGCAGTGTGAGGTTCTCCCAAGGATTACTGCAGGGGTGGAGCAGAGGAACAGGAGGGGCCAAGCCAGGCATAAAATGACACCATGGAAGGCAGAGGAGGGCCAAATAGCTTTATGGACAGGTAGGACTTTAAGATCAACCATGATTTCAAAGTCATGGTATAACAAACCTGGATATTTGGGGGGATGAGGATGGTTGGCTGTTTTGGCTACACACTGTAAAGAACTGGGGAACAGGAATTATATATGAACACCCATCTTAAAGATCAGATATGAGCAGAAAGAGCTCTCTTTCTTTAATAAGATAAGGTAATTCAAGTCTTCATGACAAGCGAATTCATCCAAAGTTACATCAGCAAGGAATGTAACTCTTTATCTGTAGATTTTAGATAGGAAATACACCCAGCTGGAGATAAAGTTTCATTGTATGAGCTTCAAAAACTCCCTCTAATTAGGCAATATGATTTCCATCAACTCAGTTAATCTTCTATGTCACATATATGAAAACTCCAAAGAATGGAAGGAAATAAAACCAAGTTAGAGCAATGTAAGGGGTTGAGTAGGTGCAGAAGGTCTCTAAAGAAAATCAATTTTCCTGTAATTTACTTGGATGCTCCAAAAATAATCGTATATCAGTTTTGAACCAGATTTTTCCCTGCTCCATCATGGCTCCCAGAGACCAGCAGACTGACCAAGCCATCCAGAAGGTGGGACATGACTTTAGCCAAAGTAAGCATGCTTGTGCAGAAAACAAAAACAATCTGGGGAGAAGAAGCCAACATGTAACACATGCTGATTCAGTGAAAAAGTGAATTTATATCTAGTACATCAAAGAGTTGGATCAAGGACAGCACAGTGCGGGTGCAAAAGTCTTGGTGGTGACCATCAATTATTCACTCTGGGAGAAAAGTGGCTTATGCAGAAGATTATACTGTTTAACAAGGAGGGTTAGTCCGTTTACTGTTCAGGGTGTTTTGTGTATCCATTGGCTTTGTGATTTTAGAAAACTCAAAACAAACGAGTATCCTACCCCAATGTGTTCAAGTAGTAGACGGAAGCGATTACTCTCTTTTATGATAACTCTTCACTCTAGGAATTATAATAACATTGTATGGGAAGGTTCACATTGTAAATCCAGATCCCATGTACAGAAAAGTTTCTAGTCTTTATTGAATGGCTTCTTATCTTATGCGTCAATGTCTCCCTTCAAAAAAGATTTGTATTTTGTTTAGACTGTGAGACATCAAAAAATTGCTTGACCTCATTAATATGAAAAATGGAGGGACATTATGTTTCTACTTAGAATATGTTATGAACTAATTGTCATTGGACAGTATTTCTTGATTGTGTAATTTTCTCCTGTGTGTATAATTTCCTTGGGGAAATTTACTGGTATACAAGTGCAATTAGCTTTTTATTTTATTTTATTTTTGGTACTGGGGATTGAACCCAGGGGCATTTTATCTCTGAGCTATATCCCCAGCCCTTTTGATTTTTTTTAAATTTTGAAACAGGGTCTCACTAAGTTGTTGAGGCTCTCTCCAAGTTGCTGAGGGTCTCGCTAAATTGCTGAGGTTGGCCTCAAACCTGCAATTCTCCTGTCTCAGGCTCACAAGCACTGGGATTACAGGCATGAGCCACCATGTCTGGCTGCAATTATCTTTTAACCACATTTTTCTAGGAGAGATTTCAGAGAGTGTTACTAGTGTTTTTCTATCCATCTCCTGCCTCTCTGAGCAATGGAGACAGTGAAAAAGAAAGTGAAGTAGTTTGTTCAGGCAGGGTACTCAGGATGTCATAAAAACTATGGAGTGAACATTTGTAGTATGCTGGTACTGCAGGGTGTCAGGCAATGCGTGGGCCCCAACCAGCAAGACTGTTCCACCTCTCCAGGCCACAGGCCTTGCTGGCATGGAGCCATGAGCATGTCAACATTCTTTAAGGTAAAGCTACTGTTTCTAGAACACCATAGAACAGTGGCATACTGTAGAAGTTCAGGAAGATTTGACAATTGAAGACAGTGGACGCTGGAGAGCATTTGTCTCTGCTGGGACTTCTTGAACTATCTTTTTGTTCTACCCACTTCATACTACAAATGTTTACTCCATAGATTTTATGACCCTTGTATTTCAAAAGCCACCAAATAGTTCTGATTGGCTTACCTTTCACTCACCAGAATAGTTGTCTTGTAAGGCTTATTTTGATGGCAAAGTAGGGTGACTTTGAAAAGCATGTTTTGAAAGAGTTTTGCTTTAAAATTATCGAACTGTCTTTGTGGAAAATATGAATGGAATTTAAATTCTCATTCCAATTGACACAGATAATTCATTATGTTTAGAGAGACACCCATTTTTAAGACTTCTATCATATACTTGGCAATTTGATCTTTCATAGTATTAACTAAAATGATGGCTATTTAATAGTCTGAAAAGAAAGCCGTAGAAAAGAGTGCCAGGAACCTTAAAGCTTGATGGTCAATTTAATACATTCCTGTGAGCAGCCACTGGGCACCTGCTTTTCAAGGCACTGAACCCTGTGTTTGGAAGAATCTAAAGCATGATCTTTGCTTTCAAGGAGTTTACCTTTGAATGAGGGCGAAAAACTCACAAAAAGGTAATAAAAGCTGTTCTGGGTACAAAGCACTATAAAAGTATAGAGGTGGGAGAAATCATTTTATAGGAGACAAGAAAGGATTCGTGGCTCAGACTGCCTTTGAACTTCCCAGTGGTTGGGAATGTCGCCCAGGGAGAAGAGGGCCAGGGCGCTCATTCAGGTGGACTAAAGGAAACAGGAGCTAATTCAGGAAAAAGCCATCGTCCGATGAGACTTGAGCCCAGGTTTTCCATCTTGGTAGCACTCTCCAAAAATGCTTATAAAGCATGAAGCAGAGATAATCAGTTACTGTGTACCAGCTATAAAGATCTGTGTGGTCTTTTTACAGCCCACTAATGGATCGAATAGCCTGCCACATGGTATGTGCAAAGGACAAACAAAAATTTAGAGCATGGTGATGTGATGGGCCCTGCACATCAGCTGGCATTGACCGGTGACCGGTGACATACCCTTGACCTCCATGCCATGCCTCCGGATCCAACACTCTTTGCTGGTCTGGACATTGGCCTTTGCCTTTGTTTCTGCAAAAACTTTGCTATTGCATAATAACAGGCCTAATTATCGGTTTGTCTGCAATATTTGCAATCCCTGAATGTTCTCTCTCAGTGTGGGCTTATTAATTGACTGTAGGGGATTCATCATTATGGTGAATAAAATGTTTGCTAGTCAAAGGACGTGCTTCCCCATAGGCATGCAAGATTTTTCAGTGAGTGCCGGGAAAACTATACTAGAAATTTGTGTTTCCACTGTAAGGTAAAAATAAGGAAGAAGTGAAGGTTTACTAACATGTAATGTACAACCACAGGGGTGTGCAAATCAGTCTTCTGTCACCCTCTCCATGTTGGGTGTGAGGGCAGAAGGTCAATGGTATGACTTCAAATATTTGCTGTCATTGAGAATTATAATTTATATGTTCTGTGAATTTATACATTACATGTCTATAATGTCATCTTACATTATTAGATTTTATTATATTATCAAGTTTAAACTAAAAAAACTACAAACATCTTTAAAAATTCCTATGGAGAAATCATGAATTTAAGATAATTCCACAAATGCAAGTCCATGGAAAAATCATGAACAAGGGCAGGCAACCAAGCTCTCTCCAGTCCTTCTGCCACACAATGAAGTTCAAAACAGGGCAGTCCATTGTGATCTCAGAAGTTGGCCACAAAATAATATTTTACATATATATATCATTATGTATATGATTGCTAAGAAAAGTTTTAGATAGGGATTTTCAAGACACTGTTAAGGATGGTTTTGCTCTAAGAATATGTATTGAGCCTGAGTTGATAATAGTAGTAAATATAATGTATGAATAAATAGGCACACATCAGGATATGTGTTTAAAATGCTGATGGTTGCTGAGCAGGAGCATTCCCTTCTCTGTGTCTGGCACCTGAGAAGAAAAGCAGCCTGGTGGCATGACGTCATGGATAATGCGATGGCTGCTGCTGTCTTTCTGCTCTTTGACAAACACAATCCATGTGTCTCTTCCCTGTCAACACTGTCAAATCCTTACACTTTAGGACCTATTTTCTAGATTTCAATATAACATTCTATTCTTAACTATCTTAGTGACACCCTGTTTGTTCTTCTTTAGGCCAAGGAGACCCTTGGATTGTAAATAATATTTTGGCAAATCTATATATATGTTTAACCCAGTACATTTGGATTTTGCTGCACCCAAAATAAGAGAGATCACTATCGCTTGTCTACTAAACAGGGCACTTTATATTAAAATAAAAAAACACATTTCCAATAAAGATAATGAACAAACTACATTGGAAAATGGGTTCCTTTCCGAATTTGAGCTTCCTTTGGAATTCCACGACTATTGCAAGAACAAGTTCCACGGACATGGAAATAAGCGCATGTAGTTTCACTATGAGATGGCACAGGGCGGCATATCTATAAAGTACGTAAGCATAATGATGTGCCATCCACTTCCTCGGCAGTGGAGGTGTCCCAGAAGGTGGTTACAGTTACGTGACTTGTGGAAAGTCAAACCACTACTAAGCACTTAGACTCTTGGAAGTCTGTTTCCCTCCAGAATCCTTGGACAGGGTAAAAATGCTTGGCCCTGAAAGCTCAAGTATGCATTTTACATCTAAAAAAGTTATACTTTTCTCATTGTTTTTAGTTTCTTCTCCCTTTTCAGCCCAGGGTCCTGGGTAAAGGATGTTCTACCAACTTCTGCGATTTAATACAGTCTTCTGATAACCATAATATTCTTTAAGACCTATTACCCCTCCACCAAAGTGGAACCATAAATAACAAAATAGAATTTAGTAGTTAGCTTATTATTTCCCCCAGGTTAAAAGTAAAATGTTCTATTACAAGATAAAGTTATCAAGTGATATGGTACAAACTAAAGCAGGCTTCCCAACCTTTGACTGATTAAGTCTAATAAAAGAAATATGGGGGAGGGTTGAACATATCATTTTATAATGATGAACCTGAACACATTAATCCACAATGACAAAAAATGGTAGTCATTGAAAAATGAAGTCAATAGTAAAGAGAGAAATCAGTTAGTAAAAAACTGAATTTAATTCAAAAGTGAAATAGGCTGAATCAATGAAAATGGGTTTTATTGTTTCTTATTAGGCGATATCAAGCACCTGAACTGAATGAGCTAATTTAGTTTATCAAACTCCCTAATTTACAGGAAGTAATGTATACCCTCAAGAATGTGGCTCACTGTCCCTCTGCAATTTATGTCACCCTCCAAGAATGTTAATTTCCCTTCAGTGTCTTGCCTGTCCACATTACGTAATGTGGCCTTTCCCTCCGCATTTACCATTTAAGGCTTTTGGAACTCTGCTTGGGGAGAGTTGGCCAGTGGGTCTTTCTCTAGTTTACTGAAGGCTTTAATCTAACCCTTAGCTTCCCTGCAGAGTATAGCAAGTTCTAATTGCAGCTCAGCCAGAGTCCTGCCTCTCCCACGTCTAGGAAGCCTGAGCTCTTACCATAATGAATCTATTTCCTTTTAACTACTATAAGTATCATAGCAGCAAGGCCAAGTAGGTCCTGGCAGGCTAGCCTGTTAGCTTTCCATCCCAGGGCAATGGGGCCAGGGAAGTGCCTTACCATACGCTGGAGGAGTTTATTTACATGGAAAAGTGCAGAAAGAGGCCTAACCACAGGAAACTAGACCTACTATTGGCAGGCTTGAGAACTTGGCTTTATTTTTTCTTCTTTTTCTTTTTTACTTTTAATGCAATTGAGATTGGTTGCCACATGATTGCCATCAACAAGGTTAGGTATGAAAGACTGAATGCAACAGCATCCAATTCAAAGGACTGATCCAGCACAGGTCCATCCCAAATACAGGTGCCAGCAATCAAGGTAGGTGCCAAGGGGTGGTTCTTAAAGTAATGTGGCTAATGTCCTCCACCTGCTTTGAATTGTCTCAAAACACTCTGAAAAGTTCATTTCCCCTTTCCCTAAGAGAACAGGGACAGGGACAGGAGTGTGTGTGTGTGTGTGTGTGTGTGTGTGTGTGTGTGTGTGCACGCGCTCCTGTGCGTGTGCTCATGAGTACACCCTTGCTTTCGCCTGTGTGTGTTTGTCATAAAACTTGAAAGAAGTGCAAGTTTTAGCTGGAGGGAAAGCTTTTTATAGCAGAGTTATAAATCACTTCAAGGAGTGATTTTCAGTGAGGAGCTGACAGCTCACGAGTGGAGTGACCATGCCAGGCATGCCATTCAAAGAAGGGTGGAGACCAGTCCCATTTGTCATCTGAAAGGGAAGCGATATGTTCTTGGGGAAACCACATAAGCAGGCAAGATTTAGTGTTCCTGTCATTTGCACTATCTTTGGATAAAGCTAGAAGGAGGTGTTAGTATGATGTAATATATAATATTGAGCATGAAGTGATTAAGCAGTTGTATGTGGGGCTACTGTTTGGGCAGGGCAGAAATGGAAATGCTATTTGGTGTTACCCCAGAGGTGTGTGGCTACCATGTTTCTGTTCAATAAATGATCCATCTGCAGTTAGGACTCCAAACAGTAAGTCATTTTATCTGTGTGACACACTTTATGACCTTTTCCCATCCCATCATGAGAACTCCTACTCCAGAGGAAGAAATCACTCAGATCTCTCAAGCTCGATATGGAATCGGTGGCAGAGCAGAGTTAAAGCTGAAATCAATAAAAAACAACGGAGGTGTCTTAGTCTGTTCTCTGTTGCTAATAATACTACCACAGAGTGGGTAAATTATAAAGAAAGAGGTTTATTTTGACCCAGAGGTCCAAGGTCAAGGGGCTGCTATCTGGTGATGACCTCCTTGCTGGGAGAGTCTGAAGGTAGCTCAGGGCATCACAACCAGAAATAGGGAGTGTTCCAGAGACCCAGCTAAATTGGCTTTTATAGACCCGCTGTGGAGATAACACACCAACCCATTAGTTATATAACTGGATTAATCCATTCATGAAGGCAGAGTCCTAATCACTTCTTAAAGATCCCACCTGGTCCCACCTCTTAAGATCTCATAATGGGGAACTCATTTCAATGAGAGTTTCAGAGGAAGCTGAGCATGGCAGTGCATGCTTGTAATCCCAGGACTTGGGAGGCTGAGACAGGAGGATTCAGGTTTGTGGCCAGCCTCAGCAACTTAGTGAGGCCCTCTGCAACTTAGTGAGACCCTGTTTCAAAATAAAAAATAAAATAGGGCTGGGAATGTAGCTCAGAGGTAGAACACACCTGGGTTCAATCCCCAGTACCATATAAAAAAGAAAAACAAAAGTTTCAGAGAGGACAATCCATACTCAAAGCATAGGAGGTCAACAAAGACACCCATGAAAGTGCATTGAGACAGACTCCTCCGAAGCAAGAGAGTAAGTCATTGGTCTCTGAAGCAGGAAATAGACCCCCCAGCACTCCCACCCCAACGGTCATGAATAATGGAGGACACAACACGTCTAGACCAGATAAGAAGTCCTCTCTTATCCCCCTTTTACCACCAGTTCCTGCATGTAAGGGAACTGGAGATTGCTATCAGAAACCACCATATCTCCATTGGAGTCCATTGGCTACAATCATGTAAATCTTGACTGGTGTGGAAGTCAGACTACTGAAAAAAGTGTTTTCCTTATTTAAAAGCACACTTAATATAGGAAAAACATATCTGTTGCAAAAATATGTTGTTTTTGCCATGTCAACTACTTTGTGGGAAATTAAATATTAAAAGAGCTTATTTATAGAAGAAACAAATCATGCTCAATGCCAATTACAGGCAGAGACAGTTCCAGCAAGAAGGATCCGGATGT
Source organism: Glis glis (assembly GCA_004027185.1). Classification (NCBI taxonomy): domain Eukaryota; kingdom Metazoa; phylum Chordata; class Mammalia; order Rodentia; family Gliridae; genus Glis; species Glis glis. Next base: position 19,230 of record PVJS01000602.1, on the reverse strand, counting down.
TGTTCTCCAAATGTCATTAGAAATGCCTGCTGAAGAAGGCTCTCTGCCTTCAGCGATGGTCCAGGTGTGTTCTTTAATGCGACTTCACCACCACATCTCTTCCTCGGCTTCCTCTAAGGTGAAGGTGGGGCCAAGGTCAGGACTGTGCTCATTGTTGTCAGTGTAGCAGAGGACCTCCATTCTAATTGAAGCTGGGACTTTCTCTTGCTTCTTTTCATCTGTGGTCTTTCCAATGATATGGGCTGATGCTTTCCTTGCTTCATTTCACTTAAGAGTTAAAAAAAAAAAAAAGCTGGGCATGGTGGAACACGCCTGTAATCCCAGTACTTGGGGGGCTGAGACATGAGGATCACAGGTTCAAGGCCAGCCTCAGCAACTTAATGAGACCCTATCTGAAAATTAAATATAAATATCTATAATATATATATATATATACATGGCTGGGGGTATAGCTCTGAGGTAGAATGCCCCTGGGTTCAATCCCCAGTACCAAAAAACAAACAAACAAACAAACAAAAAAACCCCAAAAACAACTATGGAAAAAATACATGCATTTTATCATATGCAAATATCTGAATCAGTAGACTCTCACTGACTCTCCCAGCCAAGATCCTATTGTGTGGAACAGGCAAAACCAGATAAGCAGCATCCTTTGCAGCCCTCTGCCTTAGTGAGGCTTATTTCTGTCTGGGAATGCAGCATGCTATAATGGCTTCACCAGATGGGACACTTAACACTGTCAGCACCCCCTTTCGCCCCAATATGCCACTGTGTAGGAGAGAAAGCTACTCAGTAGATGGGGGTGAAATGAGGGCGGTGTCCTCATTGAATTAACAATGTAGTACTCCCCAAATATCAAGAAGAAGGAAATGCAATCAGTTGGAAACAAAGGTGGATTTAGGTGCCTTATGTAATTACCCGGGCTATTTCTTCTTCCATCACATAGCAAAGTTGTTTGTATTCTGACCATGTTGCTCCCTTTCTACTCCCATGCAGTCAATTTCACTGACTTTCCTCTTCTGTAAAGTTAAAATCCAAATCAAGGCTCTTGATTATTAAAGTCTCACTATTCACCCTTCAGAAATGCCCACTAATGGTCCGTGCAATTCAGTGTCCTTCCCTTTCCTCCCTGGCTCCCCTGCCTCTGAAGCAGACTCAACAGTGTAACACAATGAAGGCATACTTTATGTAGGCTCTGGCCTAGTGTCCTCTCTTGTTCCTCTACTAAAATTTAGGAAGATGGAGTTTAAAAATGCTTGTGATAGCAAAGCTTAAGAATGAGTCCCCTCTTTCCTATCAGGCAGTCCACTCCCACAATCCAGTGTTGCTGCCTTGATAGATAACTGGTTTCCTCTTTCTTTTCATTAAAGTCATGTGTAACCTCCATCCCCCCTCCCCCGCATCCTTTTTGTCTGCTTTGTGTGGTGTTTAGATACAATCACTGTGGACTTCATCTTCCCCTAAGTCAAACTCCTTAGGAACTGGCTGGAATGAGGGCTGGCTACCTGTGTGTATTGCTCAGATGCTTCACACACGGAAGAGCTGCAAAAAGCATTTCCTTGCTGCATTTCCTTTATGTTAATGCACTTCAGAATCTAATAATAACATTTCATTTAAGGAAAAAGTAAGTTGTTCTTTCTCAATGAGGCAGATCATTACTTTTCCATTTGCTAACGTGAGTATGCGTGCTGCCCTTCATAACTCACATGTACAAACACGCCAATCAACGAGAGGCTCGATGAGTTATTTTTCTAATAAACAGTACATGATATTCTGCTGATCCAGGCATAGTATGTCATCTGGACCCCTAGTGACCAATAACATATATATGTAAAGTTTCTGGCTGGTTTGGAAATATGGTTTATAATATCATTTTTCCTCTGTGAAGCTAAATTATTTATTTCAGTCAAATTCCTAGGCATTTCATGTCTAGACTCTTTATGAAGCAGCAGCAGAACATTGTGGTTAAGAGTTTGGGCTTTGAAGTCAAAAAGGTCTTGATTAGAGGCCAGGTACTGATGTGAATGGCCAAGCAGCTTTCTGTAACTTGTGTGTCTTCTCGGAGCCTCAGTTTCCTCCTCTGAAGGCAAGAGCAATAATTGAACCTGCCTGACAGAAGTTGTTTGTATTTTCAAATACTGGAGTAGGAAACAAAGGAGACATTAGTTGTGTAGTGCTTAATACCTAATCATGAAAAAAAGGTAACTTCTAACTATATTCAATCAATTTAATCTTAGAGCAGAGTAGACAGATCCCATCCACAGAGTATGAATAAAGTAGTCACTTGCTTAATTAACATTATTATAACTTCCTGGGAAAATATTCCCTCTCTACTCTTGGACTTTTATAGTACCATGCCCCTTGACTGTCTCTTACCACTTAGGCCTCTCAGTGCCACATCTTCCTCTCCTTGCCATTACATGTCATCCTTGACAGCTCCTCCTTCAATCCATCATCACACCCTGTGGGTTCTTCCTCTGAAATCCACTCACTTCTCTCCATGTCCACAGCTGATGCTGCAACCCAGGCCCCCAAAACCTCTCACCCAGGCTCCCACACCAGCCTCCCTGTTGGTTTTCCTATTTTCAGTCTCCCCTTTCAGCTTCTTGTCACAAAACATGTTGATCACTTAAAACTGAAATTTGAGTAAACTGTCCCCAGACAAACCTCTGCTTCGAACCCTTCTTAGATCAAGGATGTTACCACCATTACCAGGCCCTGTGAGGCCTCATCCTGTCTATCTGTCTGGTTTCATGTCGAATCATTTCCCCTCTGCATTTCATCCATGTTGGCCTCCAGATCCTAAAACCAGGGAGCCTTGGTGAAATAATGATTTATTTTCTCTTCCTGCATATACTTTAACATTTATAACCAGGAGAAGAATTCAAAACTTCCTTTTCCTTCCTAAGGGCATGGAGAGGTTGAGTGAGTTCTTATTTTCCATGAGCTTTTGGACAGTCTCACATGAAATGTCAAAAACAAGTCCAATATATTATTATGAGTTGAACTAGGCCCAAACAACATTGGTATTTCCAGTAGGACTGAAATTATTACACCAATAGCCAGTCCCTTCACATGTGTGAACTTCAATTTCTAGGCCAAAGTCCAACTACAAAAGTGCTGACATTTTGAAATGTTATACAGCAGAAAAAGGTAGTGGAATGTTTTGTCACCTCAAAAAATGTTTATTTTGGGACTCAGTTGCAGGTGTCAAGGCAAGTTACTCAGGTGACAGTGACGTATCCAAGGTGGATGCATAGCTCCTCCGGAGGCCAGCAGCTTCAAAGCGCCATTGGAAGTGAGGTCCCAGGTCCAGAGCAGAAATCTGTTCTATAATAATATCTGGGTGACAACCCAACACAGCCCTCCTCCTCTATGCCAGCTACTATTCTGGTACTTCCATTTAATTTTTGTTATTACTGGCAAGTGCCCAGAGGAAACCAAAGAGGAGGTCAAAGGATACTAATGAGAACTTGGACTACAGTTAGGCTTTGGGGGTACCAAGGATACCTGTCAGAGGGCATCCAGCTATTCCCCCAAAGTCTAGAGACTCTGACAGCTACCCAGGATGGAAGCTCCTGGTTCTTCTGACGCTCATCTTCTGGAGTGTATGGCTCACACATTTGCATGCTGGCCGGGTTGTGGCAGGGGCAGTTGGCATGCATGATGCTGGCACCTGGGCTCTCTTTAATTCCTGTTTATCTTCACCTGAACTTCATAGACACGAGTGAGAAAGCTGTTGGGCTTGTTATTGTTCTCAATACAGGTCAGTTGATTTCCAACACTGAAGACTTGAAGCTTTAAAGATGAGGGTTTCTACTCATACCAACATCCATTGCCCGCTCATTGTCACGGGAATTTTATGATGATTTTTGGAGGTTGAAGGAAGTTATTCAAGACCCTCTGTTATGTTGGGCCCCTCTGCTATGCCTTCATAGCACTGGCTGTTTCTCTGTTCACAAAATGTACACCACCTATAATAATTGGTTTCATATCCTTATTTTCTGCCAGACTGGAAGTACCTTGTGAGCACAGGAGTCTCTTGCCCTTATTATTCATTCCATTTTTCTCACATGTTAGGCCCATAATAGGTGCTGAATAATTTTTTTAAGAATAGATAAAGTAATTCAAAAGCAAAGAATATGACATAAAATGAGACTCCCACAACATTAGCATGGGGTCTAGAAAGATGAAATTTACGACTGCATTTTAACCAGGGCAACTTTTAGTACCTCCTTATATTGATGTCAAAATTATAATTCATAATATTGATGTCAAAATAATGATTTATAATATTGAAAGATAGAATTAATAAACTAAACTTCATTAAATTTAAAATTTTCTGCTCTGTGAAAGACACTGTCAAGGGAGTGAAGGGGCAATCCAAAAAGTAAGAGAAAATATTTTCAAAAAACCTATTTGATAAAGTACTGTCATCAAACATATGCAAAGAACTCTTAAAACTCAACAATAAGAAAATAAACCTGATTTTAAAATGGGCAAAAGACCGCATATGTGAAAATGCTCAATATCATATATCATCAGGGAAATGCAGGTTAAAACAACAATGAGACACCACTCATTACCTATTCGAATGGCCAAATCCAGAACCCTGGCAGTACTCAGTGCGTGTGAGGACGTGGAGCAACAGGAACTCTTATTTGTTGCTGGTGGGAGTGAGAGAGAGCACGGCCACTGTGGAAGACAGTTTGGTGGTCTCTTACAAAGGTAAGCGTACTCATACCATATGGTATGGCAATTTTGCTCCTGTATATTAACCCAAAGAGGCTGAAGACTTATGTCCATGCAAAAACTTGAGCATGAATGCTTGAGGCAGCTTTATTCCTAACTGTCCAAATGTGAAGAAACCAAGATGTCCTTCAGTAGGTGGATGTATAAATAAACTGTGGTACAGACAATATACAGACAGCGGTACAGACGGTCCTCTAGAAAATGGAATACTATTTAGAACAAAAGAAGAAGCTATCAAGTCATGAAAGATACAAAGGAAACTTAAACATATATAGTAGTCCTCCTTATCAGGGTGATATGTTCCAAGACCTCAGAAGATGTTTGAAACTGAGGATAGTACTGAACCCTGTATATCCTATTTTTTCTATATGTATATATACATGATAAAGTTTAATTCACAAATTAGGCACGGTGAGATATTAACAAAAATAACTAATAATAAAATAGAACAATTATAACAATATAGTGTAATAAAATTTATATTGATATGGTCTCTCTCTCTCAAAAGTATTACTTGAACACAAGCACTGTGATACCATGTCAGTCCATCTGATAATCAAGATGACTACTAAGTGACTAATGGATGGGTATTGTATACAGCCTGGATACTCTGGACAAAGGAATGATTCACATGTTAGGATGGATGGATCAGGTTGGCTTGAGAGTTCGTCACACTACTCAAAATGGCAGGCAGTTTGTAAATTACTTCTGGAATAATTTTGAGGGATAGTTGAGTATAGTTGCAGGGGAGCGGAGCTACTGTACTGCTAAGTGAGAAGTGAGAGAAGCCAATCTGAAAAGGCCACACACTGTATGATTCCAACTCTGTGACACTCTGGGAAAAGAAAAACTATGGAGACAGTAAAAAGATCAGTGGTTTTCAGGGGTTGGGAAGGAAGGAGGGATAAATATGTATTGCAGAGAAGAGTATTAGGACTGAGAAAGTACTCTGCAGGACACAATAATGGTGCGTGGATACAATTCATACATTTGTCAAAATCCATAGAATACACGACACCAAGAGTGACCCCAAATGTAAACTATGGACTCTTTTTTTTTTTTTTTTGCAGTACCAGGGATTGAACCCAGGGGCGTTCTACCTCGCGCTACACCCCCAGCCCTATTTTTTATACTTTATTTTGAAACTGGGTCTCACGAAGTTGCGGAGGGCCTCCCTAAGTAGAGAGAGAGAGAGAGAGAGAGAGAGAGAGAGAGAGGGCTAGCTGAGGCTGGCCGCGAACCCAGATCCTCCAGTCTCCACCTCCCAAAGTACTGGGATTACAAGCATGTGCCACCACGCCCGGCTTACTATGGACTCTTGGTGATAATGACTGTCGATGTAGCAGGTAGATCAATTGTATTAAGTGTACAGTTCTGATAGTGGATGTCGATAATAAGGGAAGTCGTACATGTGTGGGGTCAGGGGATATTTGAGAAAGTCCGAGCCTTCATTTCAATTTTGCTATAAACTTAAAAGTGCTCTAAAAAAAGTCAAGTCTTAAACAACAAAAACCAAACGAACAACAAAAATAAATGCCTATGTATAGAAAATGCTCACAGTGGTTAGGTTGATGTTCTAGCATTTTTATTATGCATTAAACCATATTATCCTCATAGTAGCCATCCAAGGTAGAGACCATTGTCTCCAATTTACAGACGAGGAAACTGAGGTCCAGAGAAGTTGGATACTTATCCAAGCTCAGAAAACTGGTAAGGAAAATACTGGTAAAACTGGTAAGCTTTCTTAACTCTATTGTAGAGAACTAAAACCCAATGCTAAGATAAGGAAAGCAGCAAAAGAATTATGTTTTGAGGCCTAAGAATTATGTTCTGAGGACTGCCATCTTCAAAGACATAAGAGGCTGTCATCTTCAAGACAGTGGGATAGGACTATCCCAGGCCTGAAGGAGTTACCAGGGGTGAAGTAGCATTTAAAAAGCTAAATAAAAACACAGGGCAATAAAATCTCTCTATGGAGACAGGGCATGACTAATTCTTACATGAACTGTACTCATCCCAAATGCCAGGGTACAGAGGAAAGAAGGAGGGACAGCTGGGGCCTGGAACAGCCCAGCAAGAAGGTGCCACAGAAAGCAGCTGACCCTGAACTTGGCTCAGAATGGCGAGCCCCGTGTGGATTCACAACGTGGATGGGTGGAGGGGATGGGTAGGCGTTGCAAGGGATAATGTGAGCAAATGTGCCACGATGGAAGATTTTTTTTTCCTTAAGTGGATTTTCAATGGATAGCTCATGCTTTTCTCCAGTCAGTAGCTCTTTTTTTTCTCTACATTTGTTTCTCTAGCTATAAAATGAAGGTGTTATTTGCCATATTCCCCCCCACCCAGAGATGAAAGGGTTAAAGGGTTATGTAATGTGTTGAGGGTCTCTTTAAAGCAGTTATGCAAAAAACAAATTGTAATCATCGCTGTTGTTTTTGTTGATTTTTATAATTATTATTGTATAACAGCTCTCGGGTCAACCTAATTTTCAGTATGGTCACAGTCTGCTCAAACAATTACCTGTTCCTTGTGTTCCACCTGACAGAAAGGCCTGGCAGAACCTTGGTCCCCCTGAACAGGGATTTAGCAATCCCTGCCGTTGCTGATGTCTTTCCTGGGGCCGGGGCCAGAGGCTGAAGCCTGTCACACTTTGAACAAGATTGACTCATAGATAGGTTTACATATATTTGGGTGCACATACAATGTATTAAAAAGTGAATGAGTTACTGATACTTAAGTATCAGAAAAGTTCATAAGAATCTAGAATTCTGGCTTCCATTCCATAGATCTAGATCAATGGAGCCCTATTTTAGCATCTGAAATAGCAAGAATCAACCAGTGTTGAAAGTTATGTTCACACCTTGACTAAACCCATGTGGCCTTGACCTTCATGAGTGTAAACTGCCAGCCCTGAGAAAGATTCATTAAGATCTTTTGGCTACATCTGTCTGGTTTTCATCCAAAGCACTGACTGGTCTAGGGTGAACTGCCTGTCAAATCCACAATGGGTGAGGGAGGAGCTAGGACTGGGGTCAAGCAGGACAGAGGTGGCATGACTAGTTGCCTTTCCATGGAGAACAGGCCAAAGGCAGAGAGAAGATATCTGAATTCAGAGCCTGGAGCCCAGGGCCAGAGCCAGGACGCTGGGTGTAAGGTCCTCTCCTTGGAAGATGACAGCCCACGGCAAGAGTTCCAGAGCCAAGTCCACACGCCCCTAGTGTCTGCCAGGGCATGCCTTTTAATGGCACTGCTTATTTTGATAAGAGATTTCATACTTGTACATTAAAACATTGGAGAAGTTACACACATATGTGTCCTTGCATCTGTATGCACCTATGCCCGACCCCAAACCCACCACCAGCAATGTTGATATAATAGTAGTGGGTAGGGGTGGTGTCAGCATTTTCTGAAATCCTCCAGGCATTTCTCATATGTTATGTGCAGCCAGGGTTGAAAACTACTGCTCTAGGTGAGCTCATCTTTTTCATGATACCCTGCCTCCATTTAGTGACCCCAAACTCTGAGCATTTTCTAACTCACAGAAGCCCATCCTCTGGAGTTTTCCACTTTTATCTTTTTTTTTTTTTTTGCAGTACCGGGGATTGAACCCAGGGGTGTTCTACCTCCACGCTACACCCCCGGCCTTATTGTTTTATACTTTTTTTGAAACCAGGTCTCACAAAGTTGCGGAGGGCGTCACTAGGTAGAGAGAGACAGAGAGAGAGAGAGAGAGCTGAGGCTGGCCGCGAACCCAGATCCTCCGGTCTCCGCCTCTCAAAGTACTGGGATTACAAGCGTGCGCCACCACACCTGGCTCCACTTTTATCTTTTCGTTCCCTAAGATAGTGTCTGGGTGGATGCAGATGACTTACTATGTGTAAGGATAGGGTGTTCAGCACCTCTGAATTTTTTTGTTTTCCTGCTTACTTGCAGCTCAAGTTCATCCCTAGTGTAAAATGACTTGTCCACTCTTGACATGGTCAGAGCCTGCAGCCTCCCCAGCTTACAGCTCCAGCCTGGCTTATGTGAATGCCAGGACTTCTTCAGAGCCAATGTCACATCTTCCAGCTATCCTCCTCTTCTGGACCAAGATAGTCAACCCAGAAGACCCTGCTGTGCTAGGTACCATCCCATCCGTCATGGTTAGATATAGAATGCCCCTAAAGAGCTCATGTATTAAGCTCAGGGTTGATATAGTTAAGTCATGAGAGTTGTAATCTCATCAGTGGGTTTATCTGGGTGAAAACCTAAGGCAGTGTGGTTGACTAGAGAAGGTGGGTCCCTGGGGGTGTGGACTTAGAGCTTGTGCTTTTGTCTTTGACTCCCTTTCTTGCTCATTCTCTCTCTTGCTTCTGGGCTCTGTGATGTGAGAGTGAAGCCTTGTGCTCTCCCTCTCTCCACTTCTTGCTGCCATGCCCTGAGATCCATGGTCTTTGGCCTCACATGGACTGAACCCCCAAATCTCCAAGGAAACCATGAGCAAATAAATCTTCCTTCCTCTAAGTTATGGGGTCAGGTTTTTTGAGAATGCTAAGGCACCATCACAAGGACCCACCCCAATCCCTCTGGTCTTCAGAGCTCGTGCCAATATAAGTCCTGTCCATACCGTAAGAAGTTAATGTGGCTTCCCAAAGTGTAACAGGCCCCACCATGTCATATTTTCACTTTACTTTGATGGGGCGTTGCTTGGGTGGGTATGGAGATGGCTTTCAAGATTACCTCCCAGAGTTTTATTGAAATTGGAAAAACATGCTCTGCCCCTGTTTTTCCCACAACCATCACATCTCCCTCTGGCTTCCCAACTCCTGCCTCACTTACTTTATCTCCATTTATTTTTTCATAATCTTTGTTGCTGGCAGGGGCAAATTTACCTCTACTTTACCTCCATGTCCATTTGGGATTACCATTTTGTATCTTCTTTTGTTAGCAGATAGGAATCTGTTTCTTTCCTTAGCAAGATGTGACTCTTGTGGATAATGAGATCTAATTCAGGAAAAATTTATGATTGTCTTCATTACAAATTAATTTTCACAAATTCTTCTTTTTTCACATGATTATGGCTATTCTTACCCACTTACTCTTCCAGATGAAGGAAGGATCTAGAATATTTGCAGTTCTGGAAGTGGTCTCTTAGAGTGGCCCAATTCTGTAAGGCCAACTCTGAGGACACTTGTAAGAGTTCCTCAGAAGTTGTAGCTACTATATCAGAATTTCATATTTGACTTAGAAGAGAAAGCTATGATAGTCATTGGAGCTGTTCACAGATGTCCTGGCTCTCTCTCCTTTTGGGTAGACTCTCTCCTTTACCTGGAATTAGGTGTGTCCATGGGACTTGTGTTGGCCAATGAGATGTGAAGCAGCCGATTTGAGCTTCACCATGGTCTTATGTCCTTGGCCAACATGTCAGGCAGTGTTCCAGGAGGGGGCTGCGCTGTCAGCCGGAGTCTTGTATGGAGAACAGCATACAGCAGAGCCCTCTGCAACCCTCAGTGGACATGTGCCAAGAGTGAGAAACAAGATTTTGTCTTTTAAGCCCCTGAAATTAGAGGCAGATCATTACTACATTATAACAGGGCCTATCCTGAGAAATAAAGAATAAAAAGCATGGTACTTCTGCATATGCAACCAGGAACACATAGTGTACCTTCCAACCAGCTCAAACCCTTGTATACATCTCTCTCTCTCTCTCTTTCTCTCTCTCAGGGTATTCTACCTTCGAGCTATACCTCAGCCCTTTTTATTTTGGAACAGGGTCTCACTAAGTTACTGAGGCTCACCTTGAACCTGTGATTCTCCTATCTCAGCCTCCCAAGTACTAGGATTACAGGCATGCACCACTGTGCCCAGCTTATTCTCCCCTTTTTAAAACTATGTGTATATGGATGACAAATTTATTCTTTTAGAAAACAGAATGCAGCCAGGTATGGTGGTGCATGCCTATAATTCCAGTACTTGGGAGGCTGAGATAGAAGGATCATAGGTTCAAGCCAAGCCTCAGCAACTTAGTAAGGAGGCTCTCAGAAACCTAGTGAGATCCTGTTTCAGAGGGGAAAAAAAAAAGGATGTGTGTGTGTGTGTGCTGGGGATATAGCTCATAGGTATATACTGTTGATGTTAATATAAATTAGTGCAGCCATTTTGGAAAACAGGATGGAGGTTTCTCAAAAAATTAAAAATAGTACTACCATATGATCCAGTGATACCACATTATTCAAAATAAACAAAATCACTGTATCCACGTTCATTGCAGCACTATCCACAACAGCCAAAATGGAAAGAAAGTGTCCATTGACAAATGAATGGATAAATAAAATATCACACACACACACACACACACACACACACACACACACACCAGTGCAATATAATCCAGCCATAAAAGAAGGAATTCCTGCTATTTGTGACAACATGAATGAATGTGGAGGACATTATACTAAGTGAAATATGCCAGGCACAGAAAGAAAAATACTACATGATCTCATATATACGTGAAAAAATGTCAATCTGATTGAAACTCGCAGTAGAAAGATGGTTAACGGGAGCTGGGGAGTAAAAGAAATGGGGGGGGGATGTTGATCAGAGGGTACAAAGTTTTAGTTACAAGGTAAATAAGTTCTGGAGATCTAATGTACAATGTGGTGACTGAAAGTATAACACTTAATTGTTTTCTTTAATTTGAAAAGAGTAGATTATGTATCTTCATCTCTCTCTCACACACAGTAACGATGGGTAGTGATAGATGATTTGATTGTGGAAATCATTACACAATGCATATGCATATCAAATCATCCTGCTTATACACCTTGAATATATACAATTTTTGTTAAATATTTTAAAATTAATAACAAAACAAAAATCACTCTTGTCAAGTGAAGAAATGGTCTAAAATAAGGACTGGGGAACAATGAACAACTGCAGAAGAGAGAAGAGCATGAGGTTGGTGCTCTGTGTCCTCTGCTTGTTGTAGGCCATTATGTTTCCTAAATAATATGGAGCAATGAGTGCTCCAGGAAAAATATACCTTTCCTTAGGAGCCGCCCTCTAGAATCCTGCCCTGATTCTTTACAGATCCTCCTGGGCAGTGGAGAAGAAAACCTGAGGGATGTTTGTAAATGGAACTTAGGGCTAGCCGGTATCCAGAAACCTGCCCTCTGAAACTTCTTACTTGGTCCTCTGATGTGTTTTCTAGCCAAAAGGCACAGGAATATTTATTTATTTATTTTGGAGGTACCAGGGATTGGGCCCAGGAGCATTCTACCTCCGGGCTACATCCCTAGCCCTATTTTTTTATTCTTTATTTTGAAACAGAGTCTCACTAAGTTGCAGAGGGCCTCACTAAGTAGCTGAGGTTGGCCACGAACCCAGATCCTCCAGTCTCAGCCTCCCAAGTACTGGGATTACAAGCATGCGCCACCACGCCTGGCTTCACAGGAATATTTAAACACGTACTCCTCTATTACAAAGCCTGTGATTTCTTTAACCAAAGAAGTGCAAAGCAAAACTACTCATCTTTCTAGTTTCAAAGCCCTACACTGAAATGTCATAACAATGAAATACCTTCAACTGTCCCCAATCACTGAACCCCTTCCTGCAAGCTCCCAGCTACCTTCCTCTACATTTGGAAAGAGGATGCTGGCTACCTTGACACCATTTTTCTTATTTTTAAGGAATTTACCTTTTGGCCACTTTAATTATTTATTTATTCCAAATTTAGTTAAAAGAGGACCTAAAGGAGGGCAAGAGAGATGCATTTATATTTTAAGATAAAAGTAAAATATATGAAAGGCTGAGCGAAGTAGACCAGAGCTAGAATGAAAGGAGTCTTGTGTCACCTAACAAGGGGGACGTGTCCTTTGGAGATTTTATCATTGTGTGAACTTGTAGCGTGTACTTACACAAATGTAGAAGGTAGAGCTGCCCACACACTAGGCTGTCTGCTGTGGCCTCCTGCTTCTGGGAATTGCCATCTGCTGTTGACCAAGACATTGTGCAGTTCATAACTTTAGTAACGTGGATGTACACCCTGGGATCATTTCCTAATGTGCACCAAATTATTATTTTCCTAAAAATGTCTTTAAAGTTTCATTGTGTCCATAAAGTTAAACAAAATTAGTTCAGGAAAAGAAAACAGATTTCCTACAGGGAGACTAAACACGCTTAGGACTTCTCATAGAAAGAGATGGTATAAAATAATGACTATAACCTCTCTATGAACATGTGACAGATTCAGAGTAGTCAATTATAACTTATCTTAGTATAGGATGATGGTATCATTTTGGAAAAATAGTCTATGGGTGGTAGTATTCTTAACCAGGAACTCAACTGTAATCAGCTAGCTTGATTTAAGAATGAAATTCAAATTCTCCACAAGGAAAAGATTAGTCCTCCATGGATTGCTGTTCATCTGGTCAAGCTTTTTTTTTTATTTTATTTTTTATTTATTTATTTGTTTTTTTGCAGTACTGGAGATTGAACCCAGGGACACTCTACCTCCGAGCTACATCCCCAGCCTTATTTTTTTTTATTCTTTATTTTGAAACAGGTCTCACTAAGTTGTGGGGGGCCTCACTAAGTAGCTGAGGCTGGCCACGAACCCAGATCCTCCAGTCTCAGCCTCCCAAGTACTAGGATTACAAGCGTGCACCACCACACCCGGCATGCTTGGTCAAGCTTTTTAAAGGTGCAGGGTAACCGTGAATTTCAGAGTATCCCCCTAGCTAAACATGCAGCTCGAATATTCTATGTGACTAGTTAAGTGCAGAGACATATGCTCTTTGTAGTCGCCCAGTCTACTTGAAATCAATACAATGGAGAAAGGTTAAGGAGTAATTCACAAATAGGGTCTAAATGGTCAAATAATAAATCAAGGCACTCTTGGTGCTGGTAGCCTTGTTGTTTAGTTCAATATTGTTAGTAGGCATCTTGTTAATAGGTGTAAGTATATTCTTTGATCCAGAAATTCTGTTTCTAGATGGTCTTATAAGGAATTATTTAATATTGTGCAAATATTAGTGTATAATGATATTTGTCCTATCACTGTGTAAATTTATGGAAAAATAATGGAAATACTCTAAATGTCCAACTCTAAATTGTACAACTTGAAGGTAATGAAATACTATTCCAATATTAATTATGATGTCTTAGATGAATATTCATGGTCATGGTCAGTGTTCATTATACATTACTAAATTTTATATAAAATGGTTTACCGAAAAATAGTTGCGATCTCATTTTATGAAAAATATTATCAGTATGTTACTCTGGATGTGTAATAGTTGATTTAGTATGAAATAATTTTTCCCTTCACATACTGCTTTCCAGGATGAAGCCTGTTTGATCCCTGTCATGGTTCGGATTTAAAATGTTATCCAACGCCAGGTAGACATGGTGCCGCATGCTTGTAATCCCAGTACTTGGGAGGCTGAGACCAGAAGATCCAGGTGTGTAGCCAGCCTCAGCTACTTAGTGAGGCCCTCTGCAACTTAGTAAGACCCTGTTTCAAAATAAAGAATAAAAAAATCGGCTGGGGGTGTAGCTCGGAGGTAGAATGCCCCTGAGTTCAATCCCCAGTACCACCAAAAAAAAAAAAAATGTTACCCAGACTTCATGTGGTAGACAAGGCAGCCATTGGTCCCTGGGATTGGGGCTGGAGGTCCCTGGGGGCATGTCTAGGGACAGTGTTTTTCAGGCTGCTGCTGCAGCTTCTTGCTTCCCTTTCCCCTGCTGCCATAAACTGATAACAAGCTCTTACCCTCTCTCTCTGTTTCCCACCATTAGGCCCTGAGGACCTGTAGCCATGGCTCCTCCTTGGAAGCCAACCCCAAAATGGACTACGACCTCTGAAATTTCCAGAACCATGAACAAATAGATCTTCCTTCCTCTAAGTTGTGGTTGTCAGGTATTTTGGGTCACAATGGTAAGAATGCTGACTAAAACAATCTCCAATCCTTTTTTCCTTTAACAACATCAGATTTCATGTATTTCTAGTCATTTTCTGTTATTACAAATATTATCCAATTTAAATTTTTTATCTCAAATTAATCCCTATGTCATCACCTGTCCACTGGGCGACAGCCTGAGGACTTTGGAAGGTAGAGGGAGGGTCTATTCTGCTCCTGGAGGGGAAAAGAGGAGGGAAATGGTTGCAGTTCCTTCCTTGTTGGATTCTTTGATGCTATGGCTAACATGAGCTCATAGTACTGCCCCCTATGGGATGAGCATCTAAATTAACTCTTCCAGAGCTCCTAGCCGAACCTCAGGTAACCTGCCAAATACACACTCCTCAGATGTGGTAGGTCAACTCTCCCACTCGCTGCCAGTTCCCACTGCATACAATCACATGCGTTTTCCTCCTGGATCCTCTTGCAAAGTGGGGCAAGAAGAGCTCAACCCACATAACTTCTATGGTTTCCACCTGACCACATGGGGAATACATGCTTCCAGAATGTGCCAATGCCATTGGGCAGATGCAAATTGCTACACTGACACCCCCTCTTGTTAGCACACCCTCTCAGATATGTTCATTTCCTTTGCAAATTGGGCAGGATCAGTTGGGCAACCTAAGTAGACATCCATCTGGAGAGCGTACACTGGTTACTCCTTGCTGAGGGTTCCCACAATCTGCTTTAATGATACTCTTGGAGTTATTCTCACTTGACTTTGCAGAGGGAAGAACATGAGGACCTTATCAGATGAAAAGGAAAAACAAAAATCCTTCTTATCCTAAACCTAAACATGCCCCCAAATCCAACAACCTCAATGATTCCCTCTTTGTCTTCTCACATGAACTCTAAAGGAAGACATACTGGGATGTTGGCTGGCTACCGAGGTACTGATTCTGTTACTTTTTACTAAGCCCTGGGATAAGGTGTCTAGCCCCAAAGGCTGGATCTTTATCTCATTTAGGGACCTTCGTGCTTCTCAATTTCAGCTTTGAGGCTTTAGATAAATTTCAGAACAGTAGTGAAGTCCCAAATAATATTCTACAAATAGAAATATAATTATACACGTTGTGGTATATCTATCCAATGGAATACTACTAATAAATGGAATAAGATACTAATACAAGCAATGATATGAATAAATAAAATAATATGCTAAGATAAAGAAACCCGACATAAACAGTATGTGTGACTTCATTTATATGAGGTTCTAGAACAAATAAAGTTGATCTGTAGTGACAGAAATCAGATCAGTGATTGTAGAGATTGAAAAGTAGGGAAGACTGACCACAGATATCTCAAGGAAAATTTCTGGGGTCATAGAGATGTCTATGTTTTTATTGTGGTGATAATTGGGGTAGACAATAATTCACTGAATTGTATGTTTTAAATGGGCACATTTTGTCTTACACAAATTATACTTCCTGCAAGTTGATGTTCATAAAAATCTTTGTTCTGCTTTATCTTTTTTTAAAATCAATAAACTATGAAAACTGAAACTTTAAAATTCTTTGGAGAAAACAAACTGATCAACAAACTCAGCAAAGTGTCTGGATACAAAATCAATCTTAAAAAATCAGAAGCTTTTCTGTATGCTAACCATAAATCCACTGAAAAAGAAATCCAGAAGACATTTCCACTCACGATATCCCCCAAAACAATAAAATACTTGGGAATAAACCTAACCAAGGAGGTAAAAGACCTCTACAAGGAAAATTATAAAATATTGAAAAAAGAAATTGAAGAAGATCTTAGAAGATGGAAAGATCTCCCATGATCTTGGATAGACAGAATAAATATCATCAAAATGGCCATTCTTCCAAAAGTGATCTACAGATTCAATGCAATACCCATTAAATTATCAAAGTCATTCTTCACTGACAGAAAAATCTGCCCTTAAATTCATTTGGAACAACAAAAACCCCATAATAGCCAAAGTAGTTCTCAGCAACAAGAACCATGCAGGAGTCATCACAATACCTGACTTCAAACTATACTACAAAGCCATAGTAATAAAAACAGCATGGTATTGGCACAAAAGCAGGCACATAGACCAATGAGCAGAATAGAAGACTCTGAAACAAACCCACACACCGACAGCCAATTGATTTTTGACAAAGGGGCTAAAACATCCACTGGAAAAAAGATAGCCTCTTCAACAAATCGTGCTGGCAAAACTGGCTAACCATATGCAGAAAAATAGAAATAAACCCCACTTTCTCACCTTATACAGGAGTCAATTCAAGATGAATCAAAGACCTAGAAATCAGACCAGACACCTTGCAGCTACTCGAAGAGGGCATAGGCCCAACGCTTCAACACATAGGCACAGGTAAAGACTTCCTCAACAAGACCCCAAAGGCACAGGAAACTAAAATGAGGATTAATATGTGGGATTGCATTAAAATAAGAGTTTTTGTGCAGCAAAAGAAATAATCAAGAACCTCAACAGAGAGCCAACAGAATGGGAGAAGATTTTTGCCAGCTACTCCTCTGACAGAGGACTCATATCTAGAATATACAGAGAACTTAAAACAATCACCACTAAAAAAACAAATAACCCAATCAAAAAATGGGCAAGAGAACTAAATAGACACTTCACAGAAGAAATACAAATGGCCCGTAAATGTATGAAAAAATGTTCAACATCATTAGCAATCAGAGAGATACAAATCAAAACTACCCTGAGATTTCACCTAACCCCAATTAGAATGGCAATCATTAAAAACACAAACAACAACAAATGCTGGTGAGGATGTGAAGAAGTAGGAACTCTAATACACTGTTGGTGGAATTGCAAATTAGTGCAACAGCTTTGGAAAACAGTGTGGAGGATCCTCAGAAGAATGGGAATAAACCTACCGTATGACCCAGCAATACCATTTCTAGGCATCTACCCCAAAGAACTAAAACCCAACTACCAGACTAATGCATGTGTATCTATGTTTATAGTTGTACAATTCACAGTTGCCAAACTTTGGAAGCAGCCAAGGTGTCCATCGACAGATGAATGGATTACAAGACTATGGGATATGTACACAATGGAATTTTATGCAGCCATAAAGAAGAACAAAATTACATCATTTGCAGGGAAATGGAGGGAACTGGAGAACATTATGCTAAGTGAGATTAGTCAGTCACAAAGAGTGAAAAGTTGGATGTTCTCCCTAATATGTGGAAGCTAGGGAGAATGGGACTTAGAAGGGACTCCAGGCAAAGAAGGAGAAAACTTTAGATGAACAAAGGGGGCAGCCTAACTGAGGGAGTTGGGAGGGGGGTGGAGAGAAACACACTAAAGCACATGATGTACATACACAAACCTATAAGACTCAATCAGTATGCTGAGCATGAAAAGGAGGGAAAGGGGAGGGAATAGGATGGGATTTGAGGGAAAGATAAATGAGCAATGTGTACATGCATGGTTCTGCTACCCTGACACTTATCAAAATGTGTAATTACAATGCACCAATAAATGAATATATAAAAAAACTTTATGACCTTATATTTGGCAATGATGCATTTTTTTTTAGGTACTGAAAATTGAACCCAGGGGTATTCTACCTCTGAGCCATACTTTATTCTATCCCCAGCCCTATTTTATTTTTATTTTGAAACAGGGTCTCACCAAGTTGCTGAGGGCCTCACTAAGTGGCTGAGGCTGGCCTTCAACCTACAATCCTACTGTCTCAGTCTCCTAAGTACTGGGATTACAGGTGTGCACCACCACGCCTGGTGGCAATTATTGTTTACACATAACATTAAAAATATAAACAAAAAGAAAGAGAAGTTAGATTTTATCAAACCCAAAATTTTGTGCATCGAAGGACACTATCAAGAGAGTGGAAAGACAACCCATAGAATGGAAGAAAATATTTGTAAATCATATATGTTTTCCAGAATATATAAAGAACATTTACAAGTCAACAACAAAAGAAAAAGAACTCAATTTTTAAAAATGATCAAAGGACTTGAAAAGACACTTTTCCAAAGAAAAAATTCTAATGGCCAACAAACACATGAAAAGATGCTTGGTATCATTAGTCTTTGGGGAAACGCAAACCAAAACCAAAGTGAAATACTACTTCACATACGCTATGATGGCTATAAAAAAAGGCAAAAAGGAAAACAAGTATTGGGGAGTATTTGAAGAAATTGGAACCCTCACAGATTGCTGGTAAGAATATAAAATTATGCAGCTGCCTTGGGAAACAGTTTAGTGATACCTCCAAAAGTCTAACATAGAATTACCATAAGATGCAACAATTGCATTTCTGGGTACACAAAAGAATTGAAAAGCAGATGTTCAAACCGAAACTTGTATACATCTGTTCATAGAAGTTGTATTGGACAGGGTTCACTAGATTAACAGAATACACAGAATGAGTATATTTGAAAAAGGGATTTATCAGATGGGCTTACAGTTTGAAGCAATGTAGTCCCAGGTTCTGACTGCACGTGGAGAGTCAGAGGAACCAGTAGCTGGTCGAACGGTCTAAGAGCTGGAGTCTTAGGATCGGAGCAACCACTAATTCAGTCC
>PVJS01000601.1:59010-122560 GCA_004027185.1 Glis glis | reverse complement strand
TGTAAATTTTTTTTTTTTTTTGTGGTACCGGGGATTGAACCCAGGGGCATTCTACCTCCGAGCTACACCCCCAGCCCCATTTTTTATTCTTTATTTTGAAACAGGGTCCCACTAAGTTGTGGAGGGCCTCACTAAGTAGCTGAGGCTGGCTGTGAACCCGGATCCTCCTGTCTCAGCCTCCCAAGTACTGGGATTACAAGTGTACACCACCATGCCCAGCGTGTGAAATTTTTAAGTATCTGAAATATAGTCAAGTTCATGAGTTCTTGAATGACATTAGCAGTGCCTAACATCTCTTTTCCTTAACAGTTGAAAAACTACAACAGATGCTGTTGAATTTAGCGGTATTATGGTTAGTAGATTATCTATTGCAATATAGACAAATTGGGCAATAACTATGTTTTTAAAGACAGCGTTGTTTTTTTTTTTTAAATACAACATACAACATTTAAAAAGTAATGTGCAGCCAGGCGTGGTGGCGCACGCTTGTAATCCCAGTACTTGGGAGGCTGAGACCTGAGGATCCGGGTTCGCAGCCAGCCTCAGCTACTTAGTGAGGCCTCTGCAACTTAGTGAGACCCTGTTTCAAAATAAAGAATAAAAAATAGGACCGGGGATACAGCTTGGAGGTAAAATGCCCCTGGGTTCAATCCCCAGTACAGCAATAAATAAATAAATAAATAAATAAATAAATAAAGTAATGTGTAGATCTGGGGATATAGCTCAGTAAGGCACTTGCCTAGCATGTGAGAGGCCCTGGGTTTGATTCCCAGTATTGAAAAAAAAAATTAAGATATAATTTGTATATAGTATAGCTCACAAATTTTAAATATGTGGCCTAATGAATTTGTAGATATGTAACCATTGCCCAGAACAAGATAAGAACATTTCCAGTAACTAGTATGCTCCTTCCAGTTTATGACCCCTCCGTCAAAGGTAACTACTATTCTGACTTTTAATATCATAAATTAGTTTTTCTATTTCTGAACTAATATAAATGGAATTATACAGTATATGCTCCTTTTCTCTGGCTTCCTTTACTCAGTACTGTCTGAGATTCATCCATTTTGTTGCTTGCAATCTCAGTTTTTTCATTGCAGTGTAGTATTCTGTTTTATAATGTATCACAATTTAATCTTTCCCTTTTCTTTCATTTTGGTACTGGAGTTTGAATCCAGGGACATTCTACGTCTGAGCTACACCCCCAGCCCTTTTTTATTTTTAATTTTTAAACAGGGTCTCACTAAGTTGCTGAGGGTCTTGCTAAGTTGCTAGGGCTGGCCTTGAACCTACAATCCTCCTGTCTCAGCCTCTTAAGTACTGGTATTACAGGTGTGCACCAACACCCAGCTTATTTTTCCTTTCTAATGTTGTTAGATATTATATCATTTGAGTTTTAAGTGATAAAATGCTTGAAAATTAAAGCATTTATCTTATTTGGTGATTATTTAGTTTTGTTTTTGCCCATTTTTCTGTTTGTGATCAAGTAACCTGTTGTTTTGTGGTGTAAACAGGTTCTCAGGTTTAAATGGTGATCCTTGGGTCCAATCCCCAGGACCAAAATAAATAAATAAAAAGTGAGAGAGAAAGAAATTTCCATTTTGTAGGCCAAGTTTGTTGACTAGTTTTTTTCCACCAGGCTGTTTCTGGCGACCTACCTTTCAGCCAGGACCGCATCATTCCAGTGAAACCTCAGCTATTCCAAGTTGTGAAACACTAAGTCTAGTGAGCAGTGTTCCCCTTCTCCCCCACTCTTTCAGATGAGGAATGGGAGACACCGATGGGTTTAAAGATTGGGCTAAGATTACAGACAGGTCATTGAAAGAGGAGCTGGGAATGGAAGCCAGGAATTCTGGTATCCTTTTCTCCTGTTCTAGATACATATTAAGTTTTCATTGTGTTGGTAATTTCAGTATTCACCTACTTGTGAACACACAATACTGAGTATTAGTTTTAATGTAAAACTATTACTGCTTTTTCCTCAGTATGAGTAACCAGGTTTGAATGAACGATTTTCTTTGATCAACAAATTATTCCCTTGAAGACTTTAATGAAACAGATTGCCAATGGCTAAACTGTTAAGTATATAGTGTCTACCTTTAATGTAACATATTATGGTTTTAATTGCCTTATTACTTTTGGGGGTATAATGAGTTATACTTCTTCCAAGTCTGCTTATGCTTAAAAAAAAGTTTAATTTCTCATGAGAAAGGAGTCAAGAAATAGACTGTTCCTGGCCAGGTGTGGTGATACACACCTGTAATCCCAGTACTTGGGAGGCTGAGACAGGAAAATTGCAGATTCTCAGCCAGCCTCAGCAACTTAGTAAGACCCTCTGAGATTTAGTGAGACCCTGTTTTGAAATAAAAAAAATAAAATAGGGCTGGTGGGGTGTAGTTCAGAAATAGAATGCCCCTGGGTTCAATACCCAATACCACACACACAAAAAAGAAAAGAAAAAAGAAATAAAATCTTCTTTAATAAGTTTTACAGACTAATGGATATCTTATTAGCCTTTCATTATGTTCTTATGCATGTTCAAAAGCTATTTTTCATAAAATAAAAAATATTTAAAATTATACAGGTTTTTTTTTGGTGTGTGTGTGTGTGTGTGTGTGTGTGTGTGTGTGTGTTACTAGGGATTGAACCCAGGGGTGTTCTTCCTTCAAGCTATTTTATTTTTTATTTTGAAACAGGATTTCATGAGGTTGCTGAGGGCCTCACTAAGTTGCTGAGGCTGGCTTTGAACCTGCAGATCTTTTGTCTTAGCCTCCCTAGTATTGAGGTTTTAGGTGTGTGCCACCACAACCAGCTACAAATACAGTATTTTAGGTTCTTTAATACTTAATACAATTTCAGTGCAATTTGTGTGACTCTGGGAAATTAATTTATATCCATCTCGTATGAGTTCCATGAAGGACCAGGTGCCCTACTCTTATGAACTTCATGGAATCTCCAGCATTTGGCAGGATTGGCATGCATGAAATAAATTCACGCTTGGCAGTCAGACTTTACCCAGCAGCAGATGGAGCTTCAGAAAGACTGATGCTGAGCATCTCATAGATCATTAGCACGCGAACTGAAATGCCACAACTCCTGGGGAGAGGACTTCTGTCAACAGCCCCTCTGCCACCCTCTACTCCTCCTGGAGGGTGTTGGCAGAAAGTTTAGAACTTTTAAAATAATATTCTGAAGTATAAAGGTTTTTTTGGGTGGGACAAAATTATGAATTGGCAGGTCACTGATGCTTCATGACAGAACAAAATAATTCAATGAGATCAGCTCTTAGTCACAAAGCTACTAAGTCTTGAGAATCCAAGAAACCATTTTTACATTGAACATTTTTTAAAAAATCAGTACAAATATAATGAGCGGTTGAAACAGGACTTCTTCAGAGTAATTTTATTGGTTTTAATTTGCTGTAACTTTCCCCCTTTTTATTATGGAGATCAAACGAGGAAAGAACTTGGTTACCTCCCTTGACCTTTCTGGCTTTCTGCTCCTTGTCCTTACCCTACTAGGCTTATGATACTCTTATTATTATCTCAGTTCTCTTGCTGTTTAGTGTCCGTTTCAGTATTGCTTTCATTACCATCTCTTGTTTCCTAAACTTGTGGTTTCTTTGGGGAAACCGACATTGTTCTTGGGCATTTGGGCTGCAGCCTGGATCCTCGTGTTCCTTAGCTTATTTGCCTTGCCAGTTTTGACTATCAGTTGGCAACACTGAAGTCTGAAACTGCTGAGAAACTGGAACCTACTGGCCTGTGATGAAAATTTTCTTTGTCCTGGTATTTTTGGCTGTTTGAATCTTCAACATTTTTCGAATGGCTTCTTTGAGCAATCCGCTTTCAATTAAACTTATAGTAGACTTTTAGCCCCTGCAAATTCATACTTTATGTTTTGGACACCAGAATTCAAATTTCACATGTGATCCTAGAAAATATAAGTACAAGGACTTTAAAGTACTTTACATATTTGGGTTATTGTTGTCTACTTGTGGCCTGGTACTATTTCTTCACCCTAAACCCTATGACTAAACTTGATGTTTAGCACAGGGTGTCTTTTCCTTGGCACCAGTGACATTTGGGGAGGAATATTTCTTTGTGTGGGAGACTCTCCTGTGAAGGATACTTAGCATCATCCTACCCTCTACCCACAAGACACCTGTAGTCCCTCCCAGTGTGATGGCCAAATGTCTTTTAGAGTACAAAATCATCCCCAGTTGAGACCTAATGGTTTAGTCTTTCCTGTTACATTTCTACTTCTGCAGTGCACTCCTCATAGAAATACAGAATGGTTCCAGAAATATAAATACCTGTTTATCCAGAATGGTTGGAGAGTGGCATGTTTAAGGTCACTTATTTATTTATTCAGACAACACTTATTGTTCAGATGAGCTGGATTTAAGATAGCTTACGAGTCTGAAAGCCCTTAAAGCCCTACCTGAAATCTCCTCACCTGATCCTTTTGACATCGCTGTCTTCCTTTGCTGAACTCTAGATTACTATTGCTAACTTTTGTTTTTCATCTTTAATCATATGCTACATTGTATTATTAATCAAAGATTTATAGAATCCCTTGTTTTCAGAGTCAGATTAAAAGCTGATTGTAAGCAGGAACAATGCATTTATATGGATATAGAGTTATTTAGAAAATCAACCAATTATTAATACTGAATAACATTAATAACATGCTTAGGCATGTACATATCATCTGTTTAATCTGAAAAATGATTTTTTAGGTAAATACAGCATTGTTGTCCTTCTTTTACTGATGACCATCTTTATGTATAGTCCAAATTTCTTTTTTTGTTGTTGTTGTTTTTGCAGTACCGGGGATTGAACCCGGGGGCATTCTACCTCCGGGCTACACCCCCAGTCCTATTTTTTTATTCCTTATTTTGAAACAGGGTCTTGCTAAGTTGTGGAGGGTCTCACTAAGTAGCTGAGGCTGGCCACGAACCCAGATCCTCCGGTCTCAGCCTCTCAAGTGCGCCACCACTCCCAGCTCCAAATTTCAAAATTATATTAGCTTTAAAAGTACCTTGGATTTTACATTGATATTAATAATGCTGTTAATAATATATTCTTTCTATGAAATTCACATTTTTGTAGAGTATTCAGAATATTTATGTGTATTATCTTGTATCTGTATTACACCTTGATCATTTAAATGGTTTGAAGCTGAGCCGGGCGTGTTGGTGCACGCTTGTAATCCCAGTACTTTGGGAGGTGGAGACCGGAGGATCCGGGTTCACGGCCAGCCTCAGCTCGCACACGCTCTCTCTCTCTCTCTCTCTCCCAGTCTCTGTCTCTCTCTCTCTCTCTCTCTGTCTCTCTATCTCTCTATCTCTCTCTACTTAGTGAGGCCCTCCGCAACTTCGTGAGACCCGGTTTCAAAATAAAGTATAAAAAATGGGGCCGGGGGCGTAGTGCGGAGGTAGAACGCCCCTGCGTTCAATCCCCAGTACTACAAAAAAAATAAATAAATAAAAAAAATAAATAAATGGTTTGAAGCTGAGGATTTTTATAGATAATTTAACTTATATATGCTATGAGAAAGAGAAGTGACAATATGTAGCTTGACCAAACTTTGATAACATATCCATTTAATATTTAAAATATCTTTCCTAAATATTGTTGCAAAATTATAGTGTTTGCAGGACCTTCAGAATACTTTTCATATAATAAGCAATTTGTTTCATCTGGTATCTTTGTTATTTCTTTTGTTTTGATTTTGTCTGTTACCACAGAGAAGCTTCACTGGCCTGAGCAAGAACTTGCTAAGAAGTCTGTTCTAAATGCAGAAGATTCATTGATCATCGACAGCAAGAGAAGCCTTTCACATTTATCCTCTGGGATACTGAAGGACATTTTCACAACTGGAACCAGTAGTTACAATGTCCTACTGCAGAGCAGGGAGGAGAGAAAGCATCATTCACAAAAACAGGGTTCCTCCATCCACGCCAAAAGATGCAGAAAACCCAGCAAATCTCCTTGCTCTTCTCATAGTAAAGATCCTTGCAGGATGAACGCCCCGGTGCCCATGGCAAGCAGTGGCACTTGGTACTGCCTGGAGAGGCAGCCTGCTGTTTTTGTCACTAGGCCAGGGTCAAGTCCTGTAAGGTTTACACATGATATCTCTGTTACAGGGAGCGGCATACTACCGCCACCTAAACCCAAAAGCAAGGTCAAGCGACGCCATTTGTCCACTCCTCCGAAGCCAAAGCAGCAGCCTCAGCTGTCCAGAAGCTTTGAAAAAGCAGATGACTTTTCTGGAAAGAAATTTTGTATATTGACTGCTATAAAGCCTACCAACTTAGAGAAAGAAAAGTTGAAATTCTTCAAGTCTGACTTTACCTACAATCCTCAGTTTGAGTATGCTAATCCCGCTCTGCCAAGTGTGTTAGCCAAGCACAGCAACGCATCAGACCGATTTCTTAAGCAGGTAAAATTCCACTTCAGCAGTAGCATTTCGTTTTTATGTAGCTAAAGCAATTATTTATCATTTATAAGAAAAAAAGACATTTTAAAATATTCCAATTATTTATATGTCCACCCAGGACACATAGATATGTGACAAGAAATCTCCAGGTGAGTGGTGTTGTCTACACACGAACAACTTTGGCTAATCTAAATCTATAAAAATCTATTTTATAGACTCTTTGTGATAGGGAACAACTATATTTGGAAAAAGCTTCAGATTCTGGTTCCAAGCTTTTGTTCAGGAGTTATGAATTTATGATTTATTACCCAGCCAACAGTCAAGTGTTGGGTAGCCCATGCTATCTATGTCTTTGTTTTCTAGTTGAGTTTTTTTTTGTTGTTGTTTGTTTTGTACCAGGGATTGAGCCCAGAGGCATTCTACCTCTGATCTGCACCACCAACCCTTTTTATTTTTTATTCTGAAACATGGATTTGCTAAGTTGCTGAGGGTCTCGCTAAGTTGCTGAATCTGGCCTCGAACCTGCAATTCTCCTGTCTCAGCCTCCCAAGTACTGGGATTACAGGTGTGCACCACTGCTCCTGGCAGTGCTTCAGTTTTTAATGTCTTAGGTGGAGCATGCAAACTCTGGTTCTTCCAAGCTGGTTCATTCCCACCTTGCTTGGGTTCCTATAGGCAATTGCGGGACCCAGACTTGGTTCTTGCGCATGAACTTGTTAATGTTTCACTAAAATTATTAATCATCATCTAATATTTCAACATTCATTTAAAGATGAAAATAATGGGATTTAAAAAAACTATCTTCAAGGTTAGCAAATCATGACATGAATGATAAGAATAATACTTTCTGAATTGTTCAATTTAGACTTTACTACATAGTTTTGTGTTTTATAGGGCTACAATAAACTTGAAAACTTTATTGTAAGTATTTGAGGAGAAATTGGCCACATTTACCTGCAGGGCATAGTTGACTGAATGTTCTTTGGACAGGTTTTTATAATACATTAGCCTCAACTTGGCTTTGTCAGTGATTGAAAAATCTGTCTGTAGAATAGGTAAAACTGCATGGTTTTGTTTGTATGTGGTGCTTGCCCTATTTTAGCATTTTTGCTGATAATACAGTATAGTTCTTTGTTCTTATGGCCAGCAGATTTTTTCTGTTTATTATAAATAACATGAAATCTGACCAGTCTTTTAAAACCATTACATTTTGTGTTTTTTGAGGGGAGAAGGGGTGCTGAGAATTGAACCCAGAGTCTTACACATACTAGGCGAGTACTCTATCACTGAGCTACACCCCCAGCCCTGAAACCATTATGTAAAACTTATTTTAAGATTAAAATAATTTTAAGCATGCTATTTATTTTCCTGTTAGAAAACATATTTTCTACTCTGTGTGTGTGTGTGTGTGTGTGTGTGTGTGTGTGTGTGTGTTTTCTACTGCATAAAAAATTTCTATGGGCATCCCCCCTTTTTAATATTTACTGAGATTGTGCTAAAAAGATTATGACTCGGATTGATAAAATATTAATATAAATTGCATTTTTGGATGGGAGAGGGCAGCATTAACATAGTGATTATATATTTAGGTTCTACTACTTTCCTCATGTATAAGATGGAGTAAAAGGGCTGGGGTGTAGCTCAGTGACAGAGTGCTTACCTAGCACGCACAAGGCCCTGTGTTCAATCCCCAGTATTAAAAAAAAAGTTCCTTTGTAAGTGCAAGAAACTTCCCTGACTTACCCCGGGCAAAATGGAGTAAAGGAAATACCTAAAGAGGTTATTTTGAGGATTAAATTAGATAATGCATGTATTGCATTTAGCATAGTGTTTGGCACATCATAAGCACTAATAAAAAGGTTTGTTATTTTTATTTGTATTTTGGCAGCCATTCTTGTGTTTTTTGGTGGAAATTATAATTGATTGAATAGGGATTTCATGAATGTGACATGTATAATTATGAAAATGCCGTTTACTTTTTTTCTTTAGTGCTGAAAGAGATGCTTCAGGTTTATTTATGTTGGAGTCTGGCATACCCCAACCCTGCCCATTGGAAAAGAAATTTACAATCATTAGGCCATTAGAGCAAAGTGAATTCTCTCTCATTTCCCTACAAGGCACTTTGAGATCAATAGCAGCCTTACAGATTCAGAGTTGACACTGTTTCACCTGTGGCTTTACAATCTTTCTTTTAATCCAATTTCAGCTGCTGGAGATTAAACCTGTGCTTGAATTGCTTGAGACTTCTAAATAGCATCAGCAAAGCTATCTGGCTTGTGCCTCAAGATCAGAGGATTTGGGTTCACAGCCAGCCCCAGCTACTTAGTGAGGCCCTCCGCAACTTAGTGAGACCCTGTTTCAAAATAAAGAATAAAAAAATAGGGCTGGGGGTGTAGCTTGGAGGTAGAATGCCCCTGGGTTCAATCCCCAGTACCGCAAAAAAAAAAAAAAAAGGAATTCCAGATCTACTGTTTAAACCACTTCAAATAAAATAAATTTATAGAACAAGGCCTCTGGAAAAACATGCTTAATTTCCCATTGAGATCGATCCAAGCGAATTTATGACATGATGTCATACATCCTTCCCTTCCCCATTGTGAAGCTACAGCAGTAGTTTCAGGGCTGGTCTCCAGGACTCATAATGTCCTTGCCAACCCCCAGCTGCTAGTCTCCTGAGTTTCACAATCTGGACCCTTATAAGGCAGGCAGCACATTGTTGGAGGATGACTGTGACAGCCTACCACAGTGGAACCAAGGCAGTGCTCAGGCTCCAGCTATCCCTAGTTGGTCTCTCCAGCATTGTCAAGAGGTTCCAGGTCTTGTTTTTTCTGGTCTAGGTCGTAGGGCCCTTGGCAGGCACTCAGACCCAAGAGGTGGTACAGGGCACCCAGCATGGGCTGCAGAACTGGAATGTAAGTCTTAGGTAGAGCCTGTTGAACTCTGCCCAGCTCCTTGCTGGCAGCTGCGGAGCCTCAAGTAAAACAGATACTTTAAAAATAAACAAGGAGCATCTTCCCATGAAACTGGCAATCTCTCTATTCTCCTTCAATATAACAGAAACTTAGTACTAAGGTGTTTCCAGCAAAAAAGCTGTTTACATGAATAGCTTACTCTCAGGAGATTACACATTACCGCTACTCATTTGTAAAATTAACCCCCATCACCAAAAGACCCAGTGTCTTGAGAAAGTATATGTAAGGCATCTGCTGGGAAGGAAGAGTAGTTATCAGGAAAGGGCAGAGCACTGTGCACCTAAAGCAAGCAGAGCTTCCAGCCAGGACAGACTCATAATTTTACTGAACACAAACATACCATCTCTCTAATAGTAGAGCACTAAGAGTGACATATCTTGATTTCTTGTAAAAATATATGTCTATGAGTGAAACAGTGTAGTTGGAGTAAGAGTTGAGAAAACTATGAGAAACAGTTGTTTTTTTGTTTTTTGTGGTACTAAGGATTGAATCAAGGGGCATTCTATCTCTGAACTGCACCTCCAGCCCTATTTTATTTTTTATTTTGAAATAGGGTCTTGCTAAGTTGCTGAGGCTGGTGTCGAACCTATGATCCTCCTGTCTCAGCCTTCCAGGTACTGGGATTACAGGCATGCCCACCACACCCAGCAACTGTTTTTTTTTTTAAATGTGCTTGATGTTCCTCAAAAAAGCCATTTTTATCACAACCATACTATTTAAGAGTTAGGGTATTATTTGATATTAATATGTTCTGTATCTAAATGAAAAACTGCTCTGCTTGTGTAATTTTAGTGTCCTAAATTTTTCTCTATTACTTAAAGTTAATGGAAGTTAATTATTCCATACTGTCAAGGTTAACCTGACTGAATTATTGGAATATCAGGGGTACTGAAAACCAAAAGGAAAGGACCGATTCTTACAACTTCTTTTTTCTACACCAAAACAGCATGACATACATATGCATTCACATTTATAGAATTCAGATAGTCAAAGTAAGTACCTAGATGAAGTAACTTTGTTATGTTAGGAAATAAATTCTGATTTTTGTCTTCCTAGTTGGCAAACTTTCTATAGTCGTGGTATATTAGGGGAACAAACTCGGATTTCGCAGGATCTGAGTTGATTGGCAGGGCTGGCTGCACACAGCAGCACATTGGGAATCAGCCGTTACTTAGCTTGAGCCACAGTTTGGATTCAGTGTTCTTTAATATTTAGGGCTTTAAGAGAAGGTAGAAACCTGAATTTTATATGAAGTCTTTCATTTTATAAGTGTCAACGTCAAGGTCATTTGTACAAATGCAAGTTGTCTAGGTCAATGAAGGCTGCCTGTGAGCCACAGTCATCCCTTGAGTTGCCAGTCTTCCATCTCTCATTTCTAGGGTCCATTTTATTAGGACCAATGATTAGACCAACAAAGAATTTCAAATGTGGTCCTCTAAAAACAGTATTTTGCTTGAGTTTATAGTATAAATGAAATAGGTAATTCCTTGTTGTATTAAAATATATACATAAAATCATGTATCATGCTCTAAAGGAAGGCAAGTGTTCATTTTCTTTTTTCTTTTCTTTTTTGTAGAAAAGAATTTAATTGGATTTTTTTTTTTTGGCGGTACTGGGGATTGAACCCAGGGGCATTCTACCTCCGGGCTACACCCCCGGCCCTATTTTTTTATACTTTAGTTTGAAACCGGGTCTCACGAAGTTGCGTAGGGCCTCACTAGGTAGAGAGTTAATTGGAAATAAAATGCCTTCACTAGCAGGATGTCCTGAACTAAAATTTCTTTAAGTTATAATTGTACTAAAATTGAAATAGCATTTTATCTTCATAGACCTCAAATTGTCAAAACAATAAAGGGGAAGAAAAACAAGCCTTTTTGAAATGATAACTCTCCCTAGATGACATAATTTCTGTTTTTCAAATCATAAAACTTTCACAGATACTCTGAAGTTACAAGGTTTTTTAAAAGATTATCTTGAGTTTAGTGTGTCCTGTAGTCGTTTTGTGTACTAGATTGGAGAAGTAGAGTCACTTCTTGACCTAATAGCAAGAAAGGTGTTTTTATAGAGCAGAGATGGACACCCAATCAGATCCTGTGTCCTTGGAAGGAAGCGTGACCTTGATGACTCACTGAAAGGTTATGTTGATTGGCCTTTGAAAACTCCACGACCGTGTGCATTCTTAGGTTCTTATCTTGACAGGGTCTTTCCTAGGAAACAGCTTGAGTGTCTGCTTGTTCTACTTTAGGTGGTGAAAGAACAGTCTGTGGTACTAAGCCATCTATAAATATCCCAGCAGCAGTTACACTCTCCTTTTCCCACTCTCC
Organism: Glis glis; assembly: GCA_004027185.1. Taxonomy (NCBI): domain Eukaryota; kingdom Metazoa; phylum Chordata; class Mammalia; order Rodentia; family Gliridae; genus Glis; species Glis glis. Next base: position 110,820 of record PVJS01000601.1, on the reverse strand, counting down.
CTTGGATACATCCAGACTCCTTTACCCCAGAGCACAGAATGCGGGAGGAGAGACCGAGGGGGGCGGGGAAGGAAAAGACTGCAAGTGACATTTTCCTTCTTTGCCTGACTTTGTCATTCACTGATTCAATGTCTGTGATCTATTTATTTCCTGGGTTCTGCGTATGTAGAATATAATTTTTGAAATATTTTGGTTTGTTACTTTTTACAATAATCTGATCCTAGTCTGCAGTTCATGTTATAGAAAACTGGATTTTTAGAAAAATATTTTTGCTGCCTTCAGTCTCTCCCTGCTTTCCACACTGCTGCCAGTGTCTTTCTAAGGTGCAACTCTGCTCATGTAACTTCTCTTCCTGAAAAACTTAAGGGCTTCCTCATAATTCAGGCTAATGTCCAAAATCTTTAGCATGACCTTCAAGGCCTTTCACCAAAGCAACTCCATACTCCCCATCTGTCATGGCGTTCATTCACTGTTATCATTTACAAGTTTACTTCCCTCACTAGATTGACCTCCTTGATAGCAGTGTATTTTACCTATTTCTACTATTCCAGAAGCTAGCACAGTTCCTGGCACTGAGTGAGTTTCCCAAACCAAGCTGTATTTCACTTTCTTTGGTTCGTATATGTTTTTGACAATATTATTCCCTTTTGTTATCTGGAATGCCATCTGTTTCCTCTAATTCCCCTCTTCTGTTTACCTTTTTTTCTATGATCTCACAATACTTTATTTATAACTTTGTCAAAGTAATATTGCAATATCATTACAGTATTGCTGAGGGCCTTGTTAAGTTGCTAAGGCTGGCCTTGAACCTGAGATCCTCCTGTCTCAGCCTCCCAAGCACTGGGATTACAGGCCTGTGCCATCACACTCTGCAGTTTTTTGTTTATTTGTTTTTTAAACATTGGAATGTAAAGGTGCTCCTCTGTTGCCTCCGCAGGTATCTTATAACCAATAGCATTACATGATGGTTAACTGCTTGCAGCTGAAGGTATTTGAGTGTGTGAACATTGCTGCAGTGTCCCATTGGTTTAAATGGAGGCCTGTTTATCTGATAATCAGAAATCGTTATAAACCGGATTTCTTACCAAGAAGCAATAGTCACCATTGAAAAACTCATTTAGTATTTGGAATTTTGCCTTTATTCTGAGAATCTGAAGTACCAGAGTGTGTGTGTGTGTGTGTGTGTGTGTGTGTGTGTGTGTGTCCCATGCTTATTTGAAGTAACCATTTTCAAACTGTTCTAAGGAATACTACATAAGAAAAGGGGTCCATATAAGTTGGAAAACAAAATATTATATTCACCTCCAATATTTACCACACATAATATCATAATAAAGACTTGGAAGAGCTGGGTGTGGTGACACATGCCATGTGGTGACACATTCCCAGTATTTGGGAAACTGAGACAGGAGGATCCCAAGTTTGAGACCATCTTAGGCAATTTAGGGAGACCTAATCTCAAACTACAAAGGGCTGGGGGTGTAGCTCAGTGGTAAAGCACCCCTGGGTTCAATCCCCAGTAACACACACACACACACACACACACACAAAGACTTGGAAGAGTCTTTTGTTTAACTTAGTTTAATCTGGTGTTTTTCCAAACTCATTTGGACATGGGACCTTTAAAGAATAATATCACCCCACTCTCCCTCATGAAACAGTTTGCAAAACACTAGCTTAAAGGACAGGACTATCTGATCTCCTCCGGTTTATTCAGTATTTGGGGAAGAAGTTCTAGATTTTAGAATTTTCTGAAAAGGAGAGGAATGAAAGGAGTATTAGGATTGTATATTAATTATCTTAAATTCTAAAATTAAAAACTAGCAGTCTTCTGCCAAAATTTAAATATGGTGTGGTCATATGAAAAAGATTACAGAGGACATTCATAGCCCCCCCCCCATTTTGTCCTCACAGCAATCCTGTGAGTTAAGTGGGGCAAGGATTTTCATCTCTGTTTTGCCATTAAAGAAGCTAACCCAGAGAAAGGTAAAACGACTTGCCCACAATCACGCAGTCAGTGCATGATGAGGCCTCAATTTAAAACTAGGGCTCCTGCCTTCTAGTCTTTCCACAGCACCACCAAGCCTCGCATGTGTCGCTGTCCCCACTGTATATAGTTTTTCACTTAGTGAGAACTGAAGTTGAGAAGGGAGATAGTTTTTTTACCACATGACTGTTGAAGTGGCTTGTGATTGATGGTCAGATTTCCAAATTACTAAACAGTAAGCAAAATTAGCAATTAAACCAAAAACAGATCATTTAGCAGAATATTGAGGTTTTTCAGAAAGTTGGTTATTATCTAAGACAATGCTGAAAGTTTTATATAATTTTTTGTTTTATGGATTAAGGTTTAAATGTTGTATGTCTTTGATTAACCTTCATTTTTATTTTATAATACTTTTATTAAAATATTTATATGCCATGCAGTTCACCCATTTAAAGTGTACAATTCATTGTTTTTAAATATATTTAATTATGCAACCATCACCACTGTCATAATTCTGGAATTTTATCACCCCAAAACGAAGTCCTCACTCCCATTTCTTACCAACCTTTTAGCCCCTAGGCAAGCACAGCATACTTTCTGTCTAGATGGAATTGCTTATTTTGGACATGTGATATAAATGGAATCATATAATACGTAGTCTTTGTAGTCCTCTATGACTGGCTTCTTTAATGTTTTCAAAGTCTCATCCATGTTCTATGTGTGTCAGTACTTGTTAATTACTGAATAATATTCATGTATGAATTTAATAATTCTACTTATTCATCAATTGATAGACATTTGGATCATTTCTACTTTTTGGCTATTATGAATACTGCTGCTATAAACATTTGTGTATAAATTTTTGAGTGGACTTTTTTTTTCAATTATCATGGGTACATACCTAGAAGCACATTTGCTGGTACATATGTTAACTTCGTGAGGAACTCCTGGACTGTTCCTCAAGTTAACTGCACCATTTTATTTTCCCATCAGCAGGGTATAAAGGTTCCTGTTTCCCCACATCCTCATCAGAACTCTTGTTTTCTATAGCCATCCTATTGGATGTGAAGTGATATCTTATGGGGTTTGGGGTTTTTTGTTTTGTTTTATTTTTTTTGTACCAGTGATTGAACCCAGGGGCTTTCTATCTCCAAGCTACATCCCCAGACCTTTTTTTTCCCTTATTTTGAAGCAGGGTTTCACTAAGTTCCTGAGGGGCTCACTAAGTTGCTGAGGCTGGCCTTGAACCTGTGATCCTCCTGTCTCAAGTCTCCCAATTACTGGGATTACAGGTGTAATCCCAATGAGGTGCCCAGCCTCATTGTGTTTTAATTTACATTTCTTTGGTGACTAATGATGTTGAGCATCTTTTCATGTGCTTATTGACCATTCATTTATCTTCTTTAGAGAACTGTCTATTCAGATACTTTACCCATTTTTAATTGGGTTATTTGTGTTTTTATTATTGAGTAGCAGGAATTCTTCATATATTCTAGATATAAGTCCCTTATATATGAAATTTGCAAACCACATATTTTCTCCTATTCTGTGGGCTGTCTTTTCTCATTTCTTGATGGTGTTCTTTGAAGTACAAATGTTTTTAATTCTGATGAAGTAAAGATTATCTTTTTGTTGTTTGTGCTTTTGGTGTTATTCCTAAGTGCCCATTGCCTAATTTTGCTCTTATATTTAGGTCTTTGATCCATTTGAGTTATTTTTTGTGTATGAGGTAAGGGTCCAAGCCCTTGTTTTCTGTTTTACAGTGTTAGGGAATTGAACCCAGGGCCTCGCACATGCCAGGCTAGGGCTCCACCACTGAGCTACATCCCCAGACTTTCTGATTTTATTTTGAGACAGGGCCTCACTAAATTGCCTAGGCTGGCCTCAAACTTGTAACCCTCTGACTTTAGCCTCCTGAGTGGCTGGATTACAGGTGTGTGCCACCGTGCCTGGCTTCAAGCTCTTGTTTTAATAGAGAACAAAAGTACCTCACCATCATGACGTGATGCGTCGTGGCTTTAACCTTGTGCTTTATGTGGTGTTAATAAATGACATCCAGATAAGGAGAGAGAGAGGACCATTTCCTTCACAGGAACAGTTGCTCATTTTGTATTTATTTCCTCTTTGCTCTAGGTTCCAGCTCTCTGAAAATCAATCTGTTTTAATACCTGATAAGATATACATTATTTAAGATATTATCTTCTTATTCTGCAACAAGGATTCAAAACTAATTTGTGAGCTAAGATAATTTATTGATTACTCCAGCACCAAAAATACTAATTATTTAGCAAAAAATATGTTTTTCAGCTCATTATTTTCAAAAAGTATGTTTGATGGCCTGTTTCGACTCATTTTTTAGCAAGAAATATTACCTTACTGATAGTATGTCTTTTGAAATTCAAGAATAAGTTCTTTTATATGGTTTTATAGCATGGTAATGGAGGAGTTGGCTTACTACTAAGGTGGACAAAGGAAAGATCTAAAGTCAAATTCATGCAGACTAGGAAACTGAGGCCTGGACAATAGGGGCAGGTTTGTGTATAATAAGATGTTCTCATTCCAGGAGTTTCGAACTGATTCAAGAAAATATGTAATGAAAACACAAAATATGTTGTGCTGTATTGCTTACTATTTATATTTGCTATTTTTAAGAGTTGGAAGGAAACAAGAAATTTAATATCTATAGATAAATCTGGGTTGATTTCATTAATTGTGAAACAAAGCTTATACTTTCTAAATATTATGCTTCGTGTAGAATATATTAGGTTGAACCATATAAATTATTTGTGTATGATCACCATGTGACAGCAGTTTCATCTGATTTAGCGTAATAGTCTTTCAGAGGTTTGTTATTCATTTGAGTTTTCAGGGTAATGCTCCCACCCATTTCCTTGGAATATCACATTTCTTCATAGGGCCTAGGTTGTTGTTTTTTGTTTGTTTCCTATTACTCATCTGTGATTAGGAAGCACATTATTCAGGGCTTAAGCTGGCCTGAAGACAGGTATAAAGAGTCATCTACTGAACCGCATGTCTGTAATACCAGCTTCTTTGGAAACTGAGGCAGGAGGATCACAAATTTAAGCAAGCCTGAGTAACTTAATGAGACTGTGTCTCAAAAGTAAAGCCGAGGCCGGGCGTGGTGGCGCACGCTTGTAATCCCAGTACTTGGGAGGCAGAGACCAGATCCGGGTTCGCGGCTAGCCTCAGCTACTTAGTGAGGCCATCAGCTACTTAGTGAGGCCCTCCACAACTTCGTGAGACCCTGTTTCAAAATAAAGTATAAAAAATAGGGCCGGGGGTGTAGCTCGGAGGTAAAACGCCCCTGGGTTCAATACCTGGTACCGCAAATAATAATAATAATAATAATAATAATAATAATAAAGCCGAGTGTGGTGGCTCATGCCTGTAATCCCAGTACTTGGGAGGCTGAGACAGGAAGATCACAGGTTCTAGGTCAGCCTGGGAAATTTAGCAAGATCCTGTTTCAAAATAAAAAAATAAAATAGGGCTGAGGGTGTAGCTCGGTGGTAGAATGCCCCTGGGCTCAATCCCCAGTACCACAAGAGCAAGTAAATAAATAAATAAAGGAACTAGGCATGTAGCTTAGTGGTAGAGTACATGTACCAGGCCCTCCTGGGTTCAGTCCCCAGTACTGAAAAAAAAAGAGTCATCTGCAGGACTTCTCAGATTGAAACTTACATAAGAATTGCTATGTTGAGCCTCCTGACCTAGGTTCCTGAGCTTGGGGACCTTTGAAACTTTCGTGTAGTGGTGTTCTGCAATATTTTAGTATGAATACAGGTATGAGTTAAAGTTATGACTGTGTAGTGGTTTACAAACCTACACTCTACTCTCACATGCTTTAGTGCTTCCACAAACACTGAAACATTTTTCAGCAGACCATGAAAACTTAAGATGGAGTTCTCTGAGATTTGATCTGAAAGAAAAGTTTCAGTGCTGAAAACCAAAATCGAAAATTAGTGTTTTCAGGAATGTAAGGTAAACCATTTTCCTGAGAATGCACCTGTTATTTTGTTGGGACTGCTATGACAAACTACCACAAACTAGGTAACATATAAAAAACAGAAGTTTCTCCCAGTTTTGAGGACTGGTAAATTCAAGGTCAAGGCACTGGCAGATCTGATAGCTAATGAGGGGCTACTCTCTTGTATATAGATGGTGCTTTCCAAATGTGTCCTCATGGGTGGAAGGGACTAGCTAGCTTGCTGGGGCCTCTCTTGTTAAAGCACTAATCCCAATCATGAGGAAAACTCTCATGACTTAGTCACCTTCCAAAGGCCCCAACTCCTAATCCCATCACTTTAGGAGCCGGGATTTCAACATATGAAGTTGGCGGTGGGAGGGACACAGACATTCGGGGCATAACAATGCAGAGCATGGCAACCTGTTTCCCAACATAGATGATAATCAGAACTCTACCTCTCACCATAGGTCTTCAAGGAAGCAAGCCATACATCCCACAATGCAATGTTTCATACCTCTTCTCCCTTCTCATCCATCCTTTTTCTCCACTGCATTTTCTTTGAAACTATGTACTATATTGGGAAAGGTAGTCTTCTGATTAACATAAACGACGATATAACAGAATAGAGGTTTGACACACAATTTATCACCTCTAAAATTGTTATTCATGTGGAGGTGTGTGAAAGCCTGATTCTCCAAATGGAGTAGACATTCACTGAACTCCCCACATTTAAAACAAAAGAACTTTACAAGCTCTTGATGGGGGGAAATGTTAGGTAGCTAGCTAGACTTTAGCAGGTGGGGTCAGCTGGGACAGACTGGACCTGCAAAGACTCACTTTGACCTTCTCCCCTGTGGGAATGGGCGGAAGTGGGATTGGCTGGGATGAACCGGAAGTTTATTTGCAGAGCCTTGCTCACTTTGACACCCTCTCTTGTGGGAAAGAGGTGGAGAAACAATGCAGGGTCAGTAAGGTGCAACATGAAAGGGGCAGTCAGTCAATCACCCAAATGTAATACACATAAAGAAGGTGTCCAGAGGGACTATAAAACCCAACACACGGAGCACTCCAGCCGCTTTCCTTCCCGGACCCTGTCTTTGGAGTGTAACCCCATGCCCCAGGCTGCTCTTCCATTCCTGGGAACGGTGTGCCGGAGGCTTTCTCCTGGAGCGTGACATTTCCCTCTCTTCATGGCCTTTCTCATATGGGGCCTTCACTTCTCTAAGTAAACCAAGTAAACCTCCTATTTGCCCCCCCAAAAATCCCAAAAGTATGACTTTTTCCTTCTGATCATAGGACTAACATATTCATATTGTAAAGAATTTAAAAATTCCTCAAAAATTTAATAGTAGACATCAGTGCAACCTATTATCCTCTTCCCAGATGTGAACATCAGCTTTGGGGATATCCTTCCAGACTTGCCAGACTTCCTTGTGTTCCTTGTGCTTTTGCTTCTTCTTCTTTTTCTTCTTCTTTTCTTTTTTCTCTTTTCTTTTCTTTTCTTTTCTGTTCTTTTCTGTTCTTTTCTGTTCTTTTCTGTTCTTTTCTTTTTGTGGTACTAGGGAGCAAGCCCAGAATGCTCTATCACTGAACTCCATCCCCAGCCCTTCTTATTTTTTTAAATATATTCATTGTAGTTATACATTTTGATAAGTGTCAGGGTATCAGAAGCATGCATGCACACATTGCTCATTTAGCCCTCCCTCAAATCCCACCCTATTCCCTCCCCCTTCCCTCCTTTTCATGCTCAGCATAGTGATTGACTCTGATAAGTTTGTGTATATACATCGTGTGCATTAGAGTATTTCCCTTTTCCCCCCTCCCATCTCCCTCAGTTCCCTCCTTATTTTTTAAGACTCAGTCTCACTAAATTGCCTAGGCTGGCCTCAAATTTGTGATTCTCCTGTCTCAGCCTCCTGTGTGTCACTGGCATTACAGGCATGCACCACCATGCCTGGCTTTCTCCTGTGTCTTTTAAAGTTACTGTTGCCTTTTTCCAAAACTGGGCTCATAACTCAGAATTTTTCTTAAGACTGTTGATGAGTCTGAAAGTTAGCTAAGTGGAAGAGCATGTGCTTAGCATGTACAAGGCCCTAGATTTAGTCCCTAACACCCCCCAAAAAAAAGTTCCATGAGGAAGAAGTCATAGCACAAAAATATTCACTGATGAAGTGACTGGTTTCATTACTGCTAAACATGCTTTTTCCCTAAAGGCTTGTTCCCGCCCGTCCAACCAGTGTCTGTCTCCATGCTGTGGGATATCATGAGGCAGGTAGATTGGGAAGTCATTTCTTGATATCAGTGGAGAATGCAGCAGATTCTGTGATCATTGACTTATCTGCCTGGTCTGGACCAGTCGAAAAACTGATGAAGAGAAAAATCAATGAGAAGACAGGATACGTACTTCAAAGAAGAAAGGCAGAACATCATAACACTTACTGCTGAATATTAAAATGAGCTTTGGGGAACATCTGTCTCCTATGTGGTATTGCCCCTATAATGGTGCCACGTAAGGCCAGATGAAACAGTGACGTGCTGTCGTATATCATTGTGATGGAAATGTTATGTTCTCTCTCTGCAAAAAGTTTTACCATTTTTACTCATTATTTGACTTATTCTTTAACCTGTAATAAAAAGGAACACCTAGCCGGGCGTGGTGGCGCACGCTTGTAATCCCAGTACTTTGGGAGGCAGAGACCGGAGGATCTGGGTTCGCGGCCAGCCTCAGCTCTCTCGCTCTCTCTCCCTGTCTCTCTCTCTCTCTCTCTCTCTCTCTCTCTCTACTTAGTCAGGCCCTCCGCAACTTTGTGAGACCCGGTTTCAAAATAAAGTATAAAAAATCGGGCTGGGGGTGTAGCGCGGAGGTAGAATGCCCCTGGGTTCAATCCCCGGTACCGCAAAAAAAAAAAAAAAAAAGGAACACCTTATATTTTTTCTTAATTCTCTGGACTGCTTTGTATTTCCTACAATAAATGATAATCAGACAACCACATTTTCCTACTGAACAAGCATATGCCTGGGAAAGCTACTTTTCTCTTTAAGTTTGTGCTTTTAAAAAACCTAGAAGCAGAAAGTTGTACCCCAAAATCAAACCTTTTTTAGGTCTACCAGTCCAATACAGAAGGTATTGCCCCACTTTCTTCTGCAGTTCTTAAGGCCAAATTTCCCACAATTTTTTTTATTGTTGGATAAATGAATGACTATTGAACATTAAACTGGTCTATGTAAAATATCTTTGCTAATCTGCTAACATTGATTTTAATTATTGCTAATTTGTACTTTTAATTATCCTAGTTATCATATGAATAAATCAGCCTCTGGGGCCCTTGTGCTATATTTGCCATTCTCTGAGATCTTTCTTACATTTTACTGTGTTTGAATCATCTGGGAATCTTGTTAAAAAATGCAGAATTTGATTTAATGGGCATGAGGGTAGTAGAGGGACCAAAACTCTGCATTTGGGACCAGCTCCCAGCGTGCCATGCTGAACTTCAAACCACACTTTGAATGGCAGCCGGGCAAAGCCTACTGAAGCCATTTCTTTTTCTTTTTCCTCCTCCTCATCGTAGTCGTCGTCCTCCTCCTCTTTCTCCTCCTCCTCTTCCTCCTCCTCCTCCTCTTCCTCCTTCTCCTCCTCCCCTTCTCCTCCTCCTCCTCCTCTTTCTCCTCCTCCTCTTCCTCCTCCTCCTCCTCTTCCCCTCCTCCTCCTCCTCCTCCTTCTCCTCCTTGTCTTCCTTGTCTTCGTCCTCATCCTTTTCCTCTTCGTCCTCCTCCTCTTCTCCTTTTTTCTTTTTTGTACTGGAAATTGAACCCGGGGTATTCTACTTTGAGCTATACCTCCAGCCAGCACTTTTTTATTTTTTATTTTGAAACAGGTTCTTGTTAGGTTGTGAGGCTGGCCTCGAATCTGCGATTCTCCTGTCTCAGCCTCCTAACTACTGGGATTACAGGCGTGCAGCACCATGTCTAGCCCATTTCATGTTTTGATAACTTTATGATACATGCCTGGTTTATTAGTAATGTGTATTTTTCCAGTGGGAATATATGTGTCGGATTATGACTTGGAATATGTGAGCTTTTCTATAATTTTTATGTCATTTTTATGTTTACAGTGGTGATATTTATAAAGAATGATAACATATCAATAATGATGTAGTAGTTAATATATATTCACTTCTTTCTGTGGCCCAAAATCTGTGCTAAATTTTCTCAACAAAACCATGAATTAAAGTTAGGTGTGGTGGTACACACTTGTAATCCCAGTACTTGGGAGGCTGAGACAGGAGGATCGCAGGTTCATGGCCAGCCTCAGTAACTTAGTGAGGCCCTCTGCAACTTAATGAGACCCTGTTTCAAAATAAAAACTAAAATAGGGCTAGGGGTGTAGCTCAGAAGTCAAATGCCCCTGGGTTCAACCCCCAATACCACGCGCACACACACACACACACACACACACACACACTAAAAAACCATGAAGTGAACATTATTATTGTTATCTTCTTTTACAAATGAGGGGGCTGAGTCACAAGTTTAGTGATTTGCCGTGTACACAGCTAGAAAGTAAGCCAGGATGTCAGCTCAGTTCAGTTCTAGAGCTTAGTCTTAGTTCTCAGCCAGTCTGATGAAACTGCAGAAATATGTGCATGAATTTTCTAGTTCTTTTGAAGTTCATATAAGACATATTTGAATTTCTAGTTTCTTTCCCAGAAGGCCTCTGGAGAGCAGTTTTCTTCTTATGTTTTCCTTTCTTGGGGCTTTCCCACAAATACTGATGATTTGTAATTCTTTACCAGATTTTTGTTTTAGTCTTCTATTCTACATAAGTGTGTTTGGAAAAAATATCTCAACTTTCCTATTCCTTTGTTGTGAAAACTTGTTTATGAAGAATGAAAAGTAGATAGACCTTCCCCTGAATGAAAGCTAAAAGTTCTTATTAGGATTGAGACTATGTTTTCTCCCAAAGAGTAGTCCAGGAAAATAGTATATCTTAGAGACTGCCACAGAAGACTAGTCAGTTCTTTTGTATAATCTTAGTATTTTGAGGTTTTTAAAAAATCCAAATGGTAGTTTCAGTGTAGTAACTAGTGTAGACATACCTTACACTCTGAGTTCTCCTGCCAAACCACCACATGATCTTAGAGAAGCCTGGAGCCTCTCTGCCCGACGTCTCAGCCTGTCAGATGTCAGCACTGTATACAGCACCTGAGCCCCTCTGTCTCTATGTCAAGGAGAAAAGAACACAGAAAGAAAGTTGCTATTTCCAGCTGGACGTGGTGGCGCACGCTTGTAATCCCAGTACTTTGGGAGGCGGAGACCGGAAGGTCCGGGTTCGCGGCCAGCCTCAGCGCGCATGCGCGCACGATCGATATCTCTCTCTCTCTCTCCTCTCCTTTCTCTCTCTCTCTCTCTCTCTCTCTCTCTCTCTCTCTCTCTACCTAGCGAGGCCCTCTGCAACTTCGTGAGACCCGGTTTCAAAAATAAAGCATAGAAAAAATAGGGCCGGGGGCGTAGCACGGAGGTAGAACGCCCCTGCGTTCAATCCCCGATACCACACACAAAAAAAAGAGAAAATTGCTATTTCCAAGTGCACAGGCAGTTGTACAAATCTGTGAAAGTGGAAGGGAATTGTTTAAGCTAAGAAAAATGTGGTGCTTTACTTGCAGTTTAATTTGGTAATCAATAAAGCTAGAACAGCTCAAAATAAAGATCATAGGTAGCTTATTATTCATCTCAAAGCAATATGAGGCTATTTACTTTCGTTATCTCTTTTGTTTACAGTCCATCAAAATTATGGAATTGACTTTACAGAAATATGGAAGTTATGAAAAGTTTGAACAGGCCACCGGTGGCAGCTTGTTATCTAAGCCTCGAATCTGGAGTCATGTTCGGAAGTACATGATGAAGGAAGGTTGCCTGGGAGAGGTATGAGTCGTGGACGTGGTGGCATTTTAATGCTCAGCCAGTGCCACGTAGTCTTCTCCTACAGGTTTTGTTTTCCAAACCCTATTTTACTCTTTAGTCACCCAGATTTCTTAATATATTTTAAGTTCTTCTTGCCTTGCATTGTTTTGATGTTTTCTGTTTCTGTTTCTCTTTTATTATTGCCATTCCTGTATAGCTTGTGGGATTATATGAATTATTTTCTGAAACTAGCTAATGAAGAGATTTGCCCCAGGGTGTCTCTTACTAGTGGTCCACTCTTAGTGATGGGCCTCAAAGCCTTGGTACTGGCCACAGGCAGGACTCTGTTGAACCTTCTTTTGCATCATTTTAGCCAGGAACTATTTGAGTGACCACAGAGTACAATTTTAAGTTCTCTGTTGTTTTTTATGAAACCTTTTCCACCCTGATTTCAGTGTGTGTGTGTGTGTGTGTGTGCGCGTGCATGTGTGTGTGCATGCATGTGTGTGTGTGCATGCATGTATGTGTGTGTGTGCATGCGTTTGTGCACGTGTGTGTGTGTGTGTGTGTGTGTGTGTGTGTGTGTCTCCTTGCTCTTCAGATTGTAGTCCATCTTACTGAGGACCTGCTTTCCCGTGCTTCGATGACAGTAGTAAATGGATGTCCAACTCTGACCATCAACGTTTCTACTGCTCGTGAGCACTGGCTGGAGGGCATGTTGAGGCATGAAATAGGTAGGGGCAACCCATTTCCATTTTTCATTTTTAGTATCAGGAATTAACCCCAATTAAATGTTCTTAGTAGTATTTAGCAAAAAGTTATGAGGTTGTTAAGCTTCACTTGAACAAAAGGCAATATATTTATATCTCATTCCAAATTAGACTTTTTAGCTGTATTAAGCCTGGAAAGTCATTTAACTCCCTTGCATTTGGTTCCTCCACTTAAACTCAGGGGAGTGAATTAAGTGTCTCTAAGATTCTTTTCAAATATCTAGTTTGATTCTTCTCTTTACCAATATAATTATAAAGGTTATACCCTCTCCATCAAGACATATGGGCCTTGTGAAGGCAGCGCACTCCTTTAAACCCAAAAGGCTTTAGGGTCAGGCCATTTTCTTCTTTGTTCTGATTTGTAGGTGCACATCAATTTACTCTCAGAATTGTTGATGGAATCTTTTCTGTATTGGTTTTCTGTTACTATAACAAATAACTATGATAATCAACTTAAAAAGAGAAAAGGTTTTGGTTTACAGTTTTGGTGGTTTTATTCCAGGACCAGTTGACCCCAATACTTTTGGGTCTGTGGTGAGGCAGCACATTATGGCAGGAGTGTGGCTGAGCAAAACTGCTCAACTCATGACCAGGAAGCCAAAGAGGAAGAGGAAGAGGCTGAGATGACCACTGTCCCCTTAGAAGGGCCTCCCCCAGAAACCTAAAGACCTCTCACTAGGCCTTACCTCTTAGAAGTTTCCACCACTTCCCAACAGTACCAAGAGAAGGACCGAGCCTTTAGCACTTGGGCCTTTGGGGGACATTCTAGATCCAAAGTGTAGCATTTTTTTCAGAAAAGAATTAAAACAAAAATGGCATTTTTTTTATTATTCATGCACCTTTTCTTCTCCATAGGCACACATTATTTTCGAGGTATTAACAATCTGCAGCAGCCATGGAACAGTTGGACTGGCCGTAAAAAGCATGAGCTAAAGCCAAACAATCCTACAGAGGAAGGACTGGCGAGTATTCACAGCGTACTTTTTAGAAAAGACCCCTTCTTATGGAGGGCGTCCCTCCTCTACTATACTGTTTATCAAGCCAGCCACATGTCTTTTAGTGAACTCTTCAAAGATATTGGCAAGTTTGTCAAGGACCCCAATACGAGATGGGATTATTGTGTACGAGCCAAGAGGGGATGGACTGATACTTCCCAACCAGGTGGGTATCCCCTGACTGTAGAGTATTTTTTTAACTTATTGTTTAGTTATCTTCATGATCCTGGTCATTTCCTAATCTCTGAATGTGAAAATTGCATATGAAAAATTAAACCTTTGTTACTTGAGGTCAGCACCAATTTTCTCAGGCTGTCCTTTCTTAGCATTAGTTTTGCCTAGCTTATTTAAAAAATATTCAGACTGACAGAATATGGAAACAATAGTAAAATGAACACCCATATGCCCTTCCTCTACATTCACCAATTGTTAATTTTTTGCCATTTTTACTTTCTCTCTGACTTTTTAAAAATAGCTTTATTGCTGGGCACAGTGTTACATGCCTATAATCCCAGATACTTGGGAGGCTGAGTCGGGTGGATGGAAAAATTCAAGGCCAGCCTAGGCAACCCAGTGAGACCCTGTCTCAAAATAAAAAGGGCTATGGCTGTAGCTCAGTGGTAGAGCACTTACTTAGCATGTGTGATAGTTGGTCTGGTTTGTCAACTTGACCCACCTAAGATCATGTGACTTTGGTTGTGTAACAGCAGATTGAACCGGAAGTCCTGCCCTAAATGTGGGTAGCAGGGTTCTGATAGGTGCAGGACTTAGATAAAAGAAGGAGAAAGCCACGTAGAGGGAGCCGTGACTCTTCCTGAAGAAAATGTATCTGCTCTCGTCTGAGATCGTCGGTCTCCAACTTTGCCGTTTCCTTGAAGAGCTTCTTGATCTTCTGCTCTCGTCTGAGATCGTCGGCCTCCAGCCTTCGAGCTGAAACTTCACCATCGTTTCTCCGAAGAGCTTCCTTATCTTCACATCTTGGACTGGACTGAAGTGGTGGTTGCTTCAATCCTAAGGCTCCAGCTCTTAGACCGCCCGACTAGCTACTGATTCCTCTGATTCTTCACGTGCAGTCGAAACTCAGGACTACATTGTGAGCTGATCTAATAAATCCCTTTTTCATATACTCATTTTGTGAATTCTGTTAATCTAGTGAACCCTGACCAATACAGCATGTAGCAAGAGCCTGGGTTTGATCCCCAGCACTGTAAAAACACAAAAACAAAAAAAACTGACCCAGCCTGACCATAACTTGGCTTTTGTGAGTTGCACTGCTATAAACCTTGGTATGCATGTATCACCAGAGTATGCTGACTTTAATTCTTTTGGGTAAATAGCAAGGAGTGGTATAGTGGGGTCATATGGTGGCTCCATTCTGAGTCTTTTGAGGAACCTCCATGCTGATTTCTATAGCAGTTGTACTAATTTACAGTCCCACCAACAATGCATATGTTTTTCTTTTCCCCCACATCCTCGACAGCATTTATTGTTGATGGACATCTAGGTTGGTTCCATGATTTGGCCACTGTGAGTATTCTTCTTTTGAAGAAGTCTTTCTTTAGTTCATTTGCTCATTTAATGATTGGGTTCTTTGTTTTTGTTTCTTTTTTTTGGTGGTAAGTTTTTTGAGCTCTTTATATTTTTTTTCTTTTTTTTTGCGGTACTGGGATTGAACCCAGAGGCATTCTACCTTTGACCTACACCCCAGTCCTATTTTTTTATTCTTTATTTTGAAACCGGGTCTCAGTAAGTTGCGGAGAGCTTCACTAAGTAGCTGAGGCTGGCCGTGAACCCGGATCCTCCAGTCTCAGCCTCGCAAGTACTGGGATTACAAGCTTGCGCCACCACACCCGGCTTGAGCTCTTTATATATTCTGAAGATTAGTCCTCTGTTGGAAGAGTCATTGACAAAGATTTTTCTCCCATTCTATAGGCTCTCTCTTCACATGTTTGTTTCCTTTGCTGTGCAGAAGCTTTTAAAATATGATGCCATCTTCTTTGTTAATTCTTGGTACTATTTCCTGAGTTTCAGGAGTCCTATTGAAGAAATTAGTGCCTGTGCTTATATGTTGGAGTATTGGCCCTATATTTTCTTCTAACAGTTTATAGTTTATGGTCTAATTCCTAGGTCTTTGATCCATTTCGAGTTGACTTTTCTGTAGAGTAAGAGATAAGAATCTAGCTTCATTCTTCTATATATGAATATCCAGTTTTCCCAGAACCCATTGTTTAAAGGCTGTTTTTTCTCCAACATATGTTTTTTCAAGCTTTTGTCAAAGATCAGATGACTGTATCTGTGGGTTTGTCTCTGTATCCCCTATTCTATTTCATTGGTCTATTTGTCTGTTTTTATGGCACGTTCATGATGCTTTTATTACTATACATCTATAGTGTCATTTAAAATTGAGTATTGTGATGCCTTTGGCATTGTTCCCTTTGCTTAGGATATTCTGGGTCTTTTATTCTTCTATATGAATTTTGGGACTGTTTTTTTTTTCTGATTCTATGAGGAATGTCATTGGTATTTTGATAGGGATTGCATTGAATCTGTAGATTACTTTTGGTAATATGGTCATTTTAACAGTGTTTATTTTGCCTATCCATGAACATGGGGGTGTCTTTCCATCTTCTAGTGTTTCTTCAATTTCTTATATCAGTGTTCTATAATTTTCATTACTGGGTATTTTTACCTACTTGGTTAGATTTATTCTGAGGGCTTTTTTCTTTTAGATGCTATTATGAGCCAGGCGTGGTGGCTCACACTTGTAATCCCAGTACTTGGGAGGATGAGACAGAAGGATTACAATTTCTTTTTCATTTATTTATTTATTTATTTATTTATTTATTTATTTTTAATTGGTGCATTGTAATCATACAACTTGATGGGTTTCAGGGTGGTAGGAGTATACATGCACATCATGGTCAATTAGCCCTCCCCCAATTCCCACCCCTATAACCTCCCCCTTCCCTCTTTCTCATGCTCAGCATATTAGTTGACTTTGGTATATTTGCATATGTGCATTAGGGTGTTTCCCTCTTCCCTCCTCCCACCCCCCTCAGTTAGTTCTCCTTCATTGCTAACCTGAGGTTTTCTCCATCTTTGTCTGGAGTCCCTCCTATGCCCTATTCTCTCTAGCTTCCGCATATTAGGGAGAGCATTCGACTTTTCACTTTTTGTGACTGACTAATCTCACTAAGCATAATGTTCTCTAATTCTACCCACTTTCCTGAAAATAATGTAATTTTGTTCTTATTGATGGCTGCATGAAATTCCATTGTGTACATATCCCATAGTTTTGTAATCCATTCATCTGTTGATGGGCATCTTGGCTGGTTCCATAGTTTGGCAATTGTGAATTGTGCAGCTATAAACATAGATATGCATGCATTAGTCTGATAATTTGGTTTCCATTCTTTTGGGTAGATACCTAGAAGTGGTATTGCTGGGTTATAAGGTAGGTTCATTCCCAATCTTCTGAGGATCCTCCACACTGTTTTCCAAAGTGGTTGCACTAATTTGCAACCACCAACAGTGTATTATGGTTCCTACTTCTCTGCATCCTCTCCAGCATTTGTTATTGTTTGTGTTTTTAATGATTGCCATTCTAATTGGGGTTAGATGAAATCTCAGGGTAGTTTTGATTTGCATCTCTCTGATCGCTAATGATGCTGAACATTTTTTCATACACTTATTGGCCATGTGTATTTCTTCTTTTGTGAAGTGCCTATTTAGTTCACTTGCCCATATTTTGATTGGGTTGTTTGTGTTCTTAGTGGTGAGTTTCTTGAGTTCTCTGTATATTCTAGATATTAGTCCTCTATCAGAGGCAAAAATCTTCTCCCATTCTGTCGTCTGTTGAGGTTTTTGATAGTTTCCTTTGCTGTGCAGAAGCTCTTCAGTTTAATGCAATCCCACATATTGATTCTCTTTTTAACATCTTGTGCCTTTGAGGTCTTGTTGAGGAAGTTTTTGCCTATTGTTGAAGAGTTGGACCTATGCCCTCTTCAAGCAGCTGCAAGGTTTCTGGTCTAATTTCCAGGTCTTTGATCCATCTTGAATTGACTCTTGTGAAGGGTGAGAAAGTAGGGTTTATATCCATTTTTCTGCATGTGGTTAACCAGTTTTGCCAACACCATTTGTTGAAAAGGCTATCTTTTTTCCATTGTATGTTTTTGGCTTCTTTGTCAAAGATCAATTGGCTGTAAGTGTGGATTTGTTTCTGAGTCTTCTATTCTGCTCCATTGGTCTATGTGTCTGCTTTTGTGCCAATACCATGCTATTTTTATTACTATGGCTTTGTAGTATAGTTTGAAGTCAGGAATGGTGATGCCTCCTGCATGGTTCTTGTTGCTGAAAACTACTTTGGCTATTCTGGGTTATTTTTTGTTCCAAATGAATTTAAGGACTGATTTTTCTATGTCTGTGAAGAATGGCCTTGGTAATTTAATGGGTATTGCATTGAATCTATAGATCACTTTTGGAAGAATGGCCATTTTGATGATATTTATTCTGCCTATCCAAGAGCATGGGAGGTCTTTCCATCTTCTAAGATCTTCTTCAATTTCTTTTTTCAATGTTTTATAATTTTCCTTGTAGAGGTCTTTTACATCCTTGGTTAGGTTTATTTCTAAGTATTTTATTGTTTTGGAGGATATCGTGAGTGGAAATGTTTTCTGGATTTCATTTTCAGTGGATTTGTGGTTGGAATATAGAAAAGCTTCCGATTTTTTAAGATTGATTTTTGTATCTAGACACTTTGATGAATTTGTTGATCAGTTCTATAAGCCTTTTGGTTGAGTTTGTTGGGTCTTCTAAGTATAACATCATTTTCGTGATGTGGTTTTGAATGCATGTTGCTCGTATTTTCTTTAGAAGTTTTGCATCTAAGTTCATCAACGACATAGGTCTTCATCAACAATAGTTGATGAACGATAATGATATAGGTTTTCTTGAGCTGTCTTTATTTGGTTTTGGTATTAATGTGATGTTGGCTTCATAGAATGTATTTGGGAGAGTCCCGTTTCTTTCTATTTCACGGAATAGATTGAGGAGTATTGGGATTAGCTCTTCTATAAAGGTTTCATAAAATTCATGATAACATCATGTCATCTGCAAATAGAGATAGTTTCATTTCTTCTTTTCCTATTTGCACTCCTTTGATTTCCTTCTCTTGCCTTATTGCTCTGGCTAGAGTCCCTAGAACTATATTGAAAAGGAGTAGTGACAGTGGACATTCTTGTCTTGTTCCTGTTTTTAAGGGGAACTCTTGTAGTTTTTCCCCATTCAACATGATTGTTGGCTGTGGGCCTATTGTATATTGCCTTTATGATGTTGAGGTATGTCCCTTCTATTCCGATTATCTGCAGTGTTCTTATCATGAATGGGTGTTGGATTTTGTCAAATGCTTTTCCAGCATCTATTGAAATGATCATGTGATTTTTGTCTTTAGTTCTGTTTATGTGGTGGATTACATGGATTGTTTTCCATATGTTGAACCAGGCTTGCATCCCTGGGATGAACCCCACTTGGTCATGATGTATGATTTTCATGATGTAGTTTTGAATGCATGTTGCTCATATTTTCTTTAGAAGTTTTGCATCTAAGTTCATCAACAATATAGGTCTTCATCAACAATAGTTGATGAACGGTAACAATATAGGTTTTATTGAGCTGTCTTTATTTGGTTTTGGTATTAATGTGATGTTGGCTTCATAGAATGTATTTGGGAGAGTCCCGTTTCTTTCTATTTCATGGAATAGATTGAGGAGTATTGGGATTATTTCTTCTATAAAGGTTTCATAAAATTCACCTGAGAAACCATCTGGACCTGGGCTTTTCTTTGATGGTAGGCTCCTTATTGCTGCTTCAATCTCTTTGATTGCTATTGATCGATTTAAATATTCTATATCTTCTTGATTCAACTTAGGAAGTTTGTACGTGTCTAGAAATTTGTCCATTTCTTCTAGGTTTTCCAATTTGTTGGAGTATAGTTTTTCAAAGTAGTTTCTGATAATCCTCTGGATTTCCATGCTGTCAGTGGTAATATCACCTTTTTCATCTTTTATTTTAGTATTTTGGGTTGATTCTCTCTTTCTTTCAGTTAGGTTGGCTAGTGGTTTATCTATCTTGTTTATTTTATCAAGGAATCAGCTTTTGGTTTTGTTGATTTTTTGTATTTTTTTTTATTCTCTACTTCATTGATTTCTGCTCTGATTTTAATAATTTCCTGTCTTCTACTGGCTTTGGGGTTAGACTGTTCCTGTTTTTCAAGGGCTTTGAAGGTGTGTCATTAGGTTATTTATTTGGTGATTTTCTGTTCTTCTTATGTGGTCATTCAATGCTATATGAGTTTTCCTCTTAATACTGCCTTCAGGGTGTCCCAGAGATTTTGATATGTTGTGTCTCTGTTTTCGTTTGTTTCTAGGAATTTCTTAATTTCTCCCCTTATTTCTTCTCTGACCCATTCCTCATTCAGCAGTGTGGTATTCAGTCTCTACTTGTTTATGAGGTTTCTCTGGGTCTTCCTATAGTTGATTTCTAGTTTCATTCCATTATGGTCTGAGAAGACACAGGGGATTATGTCACCTTTTTTGAACTTGCTAGTACTCACTCTGTGGCCTAGGATATGGTCTATTTTAGAGAAGGTTCCATGAACAGCTGAAAAAAATGTGAATTCAGCTGTAGTTGGGTGGAATATTCTGTATGTGTCTACTAGGTCCATTTGGTTTATGGTGTTCCTTAGGTCTGAGGCATCTTTACTGACCTTTTATCTTGAAGATCGATCTAGTGGTGTGAGAGGTGTGTTGAAGTCTCCCAATATTATTTTATTGGTATCTATGTGTTATTTAATGTCACGAAGAGTTTCTTTTATGAAAGTGGTTGCACCTATATTTGGAGCATAAATGTTGACTGTTGTTATATCCTCTTGCTGGATTGTTCCTTTTACCAGTAAGAAATGACCTTCTTTGTCTCTTCTGATAAGTTTAGGTTTGAAGTCTGATTTGTCTGATATAATTGCTACTCCTGCTTGTTTTTGAGTTCCGTTAGCGTGGATTACCTTGCTCCATCCCTTCACCTTTAGTTTTTGCGTATCCTTACTTGTAAGGTATGTTTCTTGCAGGCAGCTTATAGATGGATTGTGATTTTTAATCCATTTTGTCACCTTATGTCTTTTGATTGGGGAAATGAGGCCATTTATTCAGCGTGATTATTGAGAGATGGGTTTTAATTCCTAACATTTTGAGTTTTAATTTTTGTTTGAGGTAGTGTTTGTTCTTTGGCTAGTGCTTTGTTTGATGGAAATCACTGTTTCTCTGTTTCTGGCATTTCCTATTATTTCTTCTTTGTAATTAATCTCTTTGAGTATTTTCTCTAGTGCTGGTTGGAAGACATAAAGTCTTTCAGCTTCTGTTTGTCATGGGAGGTTTTTATTTCCCCATCAAATTTGATAGATATCTTTGCTGGGTAGATAAATCTTGGCTGGAAGTTCTTTTCTTCCAGAGTTTGGAATATGTCACTCCAGGCCCTCCTGGCTTTCATGACTTGGTTTGGAAGGTCGGGGTGATTCTTATTCGTTTGCCTCTGAATGTTACTTGGTCTTTTACTCTCGCTGCCTTTAAGATTCTCTCCTTGGCCTCTACATTAGGCAATTTGATTATTATGTGGCATGGTGAACCTCTTCTGTGATCTTGTCTATTAGGGGTTCTATGTTTCCTGTACCTGTGTGTCGACCTCTTTTTCTATGTTTGGAAAATTTTCTAATATTACTTCTCAGAATAGATTATTGATTCATTTGGTTTCAGCTTCTATTCCCTCTTCTATGCCTATTATTATTAGGTTTGCTCTTTTAAGACTGGCTGAGATCTCTTCAATGTCCAATTCATGCTGTCAAATTGTTTTTTCTAAATTATATACTATGCGCTCATTTTTGGAGAGGTCATCTTCTAAGGGTGAGATTCTGTTTTCCATGTGATCTACTCTGTTGTTGATGGTCTGTATTGATGCCTTCATTTCAATTATTGCATCCTTTACTTCCTTCAGAGCTTAAAAAGCTTTTTGATTCCTGATCAGGGTGTCAGATTCTTTGTTTATTTGATCCTTCATTACTTTCAGTCTCTCTGAATTCTTTGCAGAAATCCTGTATCATTTCTACTATTAAAGTTCTGAATTGTCCTTCTGGCAATCCTTGCACTTCTGTGTTGGCGGATTCTGTTGTTGTGGGGTTATGGGAGCTCATGTTTCTTTGCCATTCTTCCTTTTCATGATTTCAGGTTTCTTATATTTATACCTTTGTTGCTTTTGGTAGCTCTCTCTCTCTCTCTCACTCTGTAGGTTTCCTGTGTCTAATCTCTCTCCCTTTATAGTTTTTTATTCTGGGGGTAGATAGTTGCTACTAGGTGAGCCTTAAAGGTGAATAGCCTTTACTGAATGGTTATTCTCACTTGCTTGATATAATGTCCATTTGCAGGCCCAATTCTTGGTCTCCTTCAGTGATTGGGACCCTTGCCTGGTGCCTCTCACTACCTGTGAAGGCAACCAGTGCCTCTATTGTCCCTCTCACTGCAAGGGTGGGTCTCCGCGTTCTCCACTTGGGCTCTCCCTATGTCTCTCTCTGTCCACACTTCTGGCAGGTGTCACCAGCAGGGGGCCCGGGCTTCTGTCTCTCTTTGCCTACAGAAGCGGCGGATGTCGCTTTGACCTGATTCTGTGCAATCCACGTTTTCCACAGAGAGGGCTGGTTTAGTCCAATTTTCCCCCAGATACCATAACTGTATGTGCTGTGGCGATCCCCAGGGACTCTATAAGGGCACTGCGACCCACGGGCGGCAAGTTTGTCTCACTCAAATATTGCCAGGGACTGTCTGCTTATCCATGTGTCTACCACGTCCCACGGCAGACCCCACTCCCACCTCTGCCAGGACAATCTGCATGGTGTCAGACCCCGTGAATCCCTGTGGTCGCGCTGGGTGGTCTCCCCCTGTGGCAGCTCGTTGACTTATGGTCCCGTTGAGCGCTGCTCTTAATCTCTGGGTGGGTGGTAGGCTCAGCCGCTGCCGCAGGCTCTGGTCAGACCTCCAGGCACTGGGGCCTCTGCCAAGCATGGATCGAACTGCTACTCGCTTTTGTTGCTGATGCTCTGCAGTTGCTGGTTTTACAACAGGTCCCTGGCTTCTTTGTTGGTGGCCTGCAGAAGCCACAATGCTGGTAACTGCTGGCGCGGTCTGACCAAGATGGCGCCGCTGCCGCTTCTGCCGACACAGCAGTTTGGGTCTGTGTCACGCTTGGAGCAAGTAGCTGCTCGCCTTCACTGTTGCTATTCTGCAGTTGTTGGATTCACAACAGGTTGCTGGCGTCTCTGTTGGTCTTGTGTGGAAGCCACAATGCTGGTAGCCTCTGGTAAGGTCCTGCCAAGATCTACAATTTCTTTTTTTTTTTTTTTGGTACTAGGGATTGGACCCAGAGGCATTCTACCTCTAAGCTGTGCCCCCAGCCTTATTTTTTATTTTCCATTTTGAAACTGGTCTCACTAAGTTGCTGAGGGCCTCACTAATTTGCTGAGACTGACTTTGAACCTGTGATCCTCCTGTCTCAGCTTTCCAAGTACTGGGATTGCAGGATATATCACATTTTATTTATCCTTTTGCCACCATACCCAGCTAGGATTACAATTTCAAGGCCAGCCACAACAACTTAGCCAGACCTTATTTCAACAGAAAAAAATTTAAAAAGGGCTGAGGGTATAGTTCAGAGGTAGAATGCCCCTGGGTTGAATCCCTCGTGCCATGAAAACAAAAAGAAAGCTATTAATTTTTGTATGTTGGCTTCATATCCTGATTTTTCCCTGGATTTGTTCATTATTTCTAGTGGTCTTCTGGTGGAGATTTTTGCATCTTCAAAGTATAGGATCATATCATCTGCAAACAGTGATAATTTCACTTCTTCCTTTCCTATTTAGATCCCTTTTATTTAGTCTCTGTAGATTTACTGTTTTGGACATTTTGTATGAATGGAGTCATGTATTATGTGATCCCCGTGGTAGACTTCTTCAGTTAGCATGATGTTTTCACAACTCATCCATGGTGCAACATGTATAATTATTTCAGTCATTTTAATTTCTCAATTAGCATTCAACTGTATGGATATATCACATTTTATTTATCCTTTTGCCAGTTTATGGACATTTGGTCTGTTTCCAGTTTTTCTCTCTTATGAATAATGCTGCCATGAAGATTTCTGTACAAGCTTGTGTGTTGGATATGTTTTATATACCTGGGAGTGGAATTGTTGAGTAATATGGTAACTCTATGTTTAAAATTTTGAGGGACTGCCAGACTATTTTCCATAGTGACTGCACCTTTTTATACTTCCACCAGTATAGCCTTCTTTCTCCGCATCCTTGCCAACACTTGCTATTATAACATCCTGGTGGGTATGAAGAGATGTCTCATTATAGTTTAAATTTGCATTTACCTGATGACTAATGATGTTAAGCATCTTTTCACTTGTTTATTGGCCATTTGTGTGTATCTTCTTTAGAGAAGTATTTGCATTGATCTTTTGCCCATTTGCATATATAAAAATATGTTCCTATAAGGTATATGGTTTACAAATATTTTCTACCATTCTGTGAGTGTCTTTTCATTTTCTTGATGGTGTTCTCTTTGACTTTTTAGAAGTAAATTTTAAACTTGACATTTCATTCTTAAAAACTTATACATCTTCTAAAAATAAAGATATTTTGAGAACCAAGATGGTGGGATATCAAAAGGCGGCGTGTTGCCAGCTCTCTGAGAGTCGGAGCTCAGCCGGCAGGAAGACTGCATCTTGAAAAGAAAAGTAGGGCAGCCAAAACTCAACAAAACAATGGGAGACAAAGTGCAGCAGATTGCGAGGCAGTGGAAAGAGCGGAGAGCGGTAGGGAGCTCAAAGCATTTCACCTGGTAAGCGGAGAGCAGAGACAAAGGTGCCATCTTGGCTGAGCCACACCAGCACCGCGGCCCCTGGAATCCTCCAGCAAAGAAACGGCTGATTCTGTGAAACCAGTGATTATAGTCCACCGTTGAAAGTAGTCAACATCAGACTACTATGAAATCCACGTCGAACCAGATCCACACATACAATGGTGACGACTGCAAAGGGTGGGATGCAAGCCTCAGCTCCCGCCAAGAAAGCGATGCGGAGAGACATAGATGAGGCGGCCAGGCACAGGAGCACCTCAGCACCGAGAAAACGAGCAGGTGAAACACAGCCCCCCTGGAGTAGCCTAGCACCAGCGCAGAACACCACAGCACTGAGGACATGGACGGACATGGCATGGTCCCCCGGAGCCACCCAACAATGAGAACATGGGTGAGTGAGATAAAGGGAGGTAGCGTGTCGCCGGCACTCTGAAACTCAGTAATCGGCCAGCAGGAAGACTGCTTCTTAACAAGAAAAGTGGGGCAGAAAAAACTCAACAAAACAAAGAGAGCCAAAGAGCAGCAGAGTGCGAGGCAGCTGACAGCAGGAGGCTAAACAGAACTCCACTCATTTAACCTGGTAAGTGGAGAGCGGAGGCGAAGGCGCCATCTATGCAGGGCCACGCCTACACCACGACTCCTGGAGACCAACAGCAAAGAGATAGCAGATCCTTATGAAACCAGACTATAGACCACCATTGAGACCGACCAACTCCAGAACATGATGAAGCCCAGGTCAATCCAGACCCGCACCTACAATGACGATGGTTTCAAGGGGTGGGCCGTGAGCCTCTGTTCCCACAATGAGTGCAAAGAGGAGAGACAAAGAAGAGGTGGCCATACACAGGAGCAGCCCAACTCTTGAGAACACGAGCCGGCGAGCCCCCATGAGGAGCCCAACACCGTCCTGGAACACCCCAGAACTGAGGACATAGGTAGTTGAGACATGGCCCCCTCCCCAGCAGCCCAGCAGTGAGAAGATGGGTGGGTCAGCCCCTGGCCCCGCCCCCAGGGACTCCCCACACTGGGGATGCGGGGTGGTGAGCCCTGGGCCCCGCCCCCAGAGAACCCCTCTCCCGGGCACTGGGGACGCGGGACAGGCCCCGCGGGATGGTACCCCAGCCCCACCCCAGAGTACCCCAGTGCTGAGGTCACAGGAGGATGAGCCACGACCCCACACAGGAGGGACTCCAGACAGAGAGAAAACCTCAGATGAGCGATGAAGGCAAACTAACCGGGGGAGATGGGAGGGAAGGAAAGGGAACCAAACTGGTGCACAGGATGGACTTACACAAAGATATCGAAGTCAACTACTATGCTGAAAACGTGAAGGAGGGAGGGGAAGGCAGGAGGGTGGGGATTGGGGGAGGGCTAATTGACTGATAAGTGCATGTATACATCAACCACCCTGAAATCCTTCAAGATGTATGATAGCAATAAGGGTCTCGCTAAGTTGCTGAGACTGGCCTCAAACCTGCGATCCTCCTGTCTCAACCTCCTAAGTACTGGGATTACGGGTGTGTGCCCCTGAGCCAGGCTATTATGAACATTTTCTAACTGTTGTTCTTCTATTCTTCCATGTTCCTGTTTCCCTATTGTATTATAAATCCAACTCAAACATCATTTCCATAAATATTTCAGTGTGTATCTTCAACTGATTAGGACAATACTTTTCATAATATTCATGCTGTTAGCATACCTTACAAAATTAACAATAATTCCTTAACATATGACTGTATGTGGTAGAATTGTCATCCATTTATTAAATGTAGGACAAAAATTTTTAAAGACTTGGACAAGTTATGTTAGGATGGGAAAAGGTTTTCTTTGTGAGCAGAACATCTATTTCTAACAAGGCTCAGATGTCATGAGCTGTTCCTACTTTTCATGTCTTTTTCATCCTTTTTTTTTCATGGTACTGAGGACTGAACCTAGAGCCTCATGCATGCTAATGAGCACTCTACCAGCTGAGCCATATTCCCAGCCCTCTTTATTTTATTTTGGGACAGGGGCGCCCATAAGTTGTCCAGGCTGGCTTCAGCCTCTGAAGTAGTATCCATATTTCTTTCTATTCCTAATCCTATATATTTTTTAAAAATCCAGTTCTAATTCTTGTTTTTATAGGGAGGAATAGTACCAAATGTTTTTAAACATAGTTTAAAATGTTTTTAAAACGATAGTCTTTTTTTTAGGGGGGCAGGACTAATATTAATTCACAGAACAAGAATAAGAACAAGTACAGCAAAGCGAAGCAAAGCAGACCAAAGCAAAGGAAACAAAACAAAACAAAACAGGACTTTCTAAAACCCCATGTCTTCACACTGTCCCTATTGAGACACAGTTGTTCTAAAACTATCCTCCCCCGCTCCACCTAAACCCTTCATGGCATATTGGGAATTATGGTATGATTGATTGGCAGGGGTAGGATAATCATTTATAAGGGTCATCTATTTTAAGTTACAAGTCTTTCTTTACAATTAGGGGAAATGTTATTTTAATTAGAGAGAAGGGTCTGGGGAGAGAGAATTCTTAGAGGGAGACTACTAGTCTGCATATTGTTCTGGTACTTCCCAAGTCCTCACATTTTATGTTATGAAGATAATAAAATAAATATTAACAAATTAGAATTTTCTTTTTTTTTTTTTTGTAGTGCTAGGAATTGAACCCAGGGCCTTGTATATGCTAGGCAAGCGCTATACCACTGAGCTGTACCCCTAGCCCCAAATTAGATTTTTTTTTAATACAGGACTATTCCTTTAGTAAAGGGAATGGGTTAGTGTTAATTTCTTAGTAGGTTTTTGAACATCAGAAAGTAAACGTTATTCTGATTTCTTTAGGGTGTTTCAGTAAAGACCAGGTGTACTTGGATGGAATCCTTCAAATCCTCCGCTACAGAGACACCATAGACTTTCATCTACTGACTGCCCTGGGGAAGGTGAGTCAAACCAGCAGAGTGAATCTCCAAACATACCAAGTCACCATTTCTTCTAGTTCAGTTTTGATGATTAAATGAGACTCATGATCAAACTGTTTTTGCTTTGCTGTTGGAATACATTTCCTTTATGTGCTAGCAGAAGGGAGAAATGTGGAACTGCATTGCAAAACTTTCTTCTGGTCAATAAGAGATAAAGAAGGGAATAGAGGGAGCCAGGTGTGGTGGTGCACACCTGTAATTCCAGTACTTGGGAGGCTGAAACAGGAGGATCACAGGTTCCAGGCCAGCCTCAGCAACTTAGTGAGACTCTCAGCAACCTAGTGAAACCGTTTCAAAAACAAAAAGTAATTTTTAAAAAAGGACTGGGGGTGTAACCAGAGGTAGAATGCCCTTGGGTTCAATCCCTAGTATCATAAAAAGGAATAGAAAATTTGGGAATTTGGATAGCTTTAGTTTTATTTTTATGTCTGTCTTTTTCTAAAAAGGGTCTTTCTCTTTTTCTTTTCTTTTTTTTTTGGTGTGTGTGTGTGTGTGTGTGTGTGTGTGTGTGTGTGTGTGTGGTACTGGGTATTGAACCCAAGGGCATTCTACCTCTGAGCTACTCCCCCAGCCTTTTTTATTTTTTGTTTTTGAAACAGGGTCTTGCTGAGTTACTGAGAGTCTCGCTATGTTGCTGAGGCTGGCCTAGAATTTGCGATCCTCCTGTCTCAGCCTCCCAAGTACTTGGATTACAGGTGTGCACCACTGCACCCAGCTAAAAGCACCTTTTTCTAAAACATTTTAAAGTAAGCTACAACTACAACACTTCCCCCCTTAATATCTCCTAAGAACAAGGATATTTTCTCATAGGATCATACAATTTTTAAAGAAATCGATTATTGATTCAATGTAACATTAAAATTACAATCCACTTGAAATTTCCCTAATTGTTTCTGATATATCCTCTGTAGCTCTTTTTTTGTGTGTGTGATTCAGGATCCAATGAAGAATTATACATTGCATTTTATTATAATCTTTCATCTCTTAATCTAGAATAGTCCCCTGCCCCATTCTTTTTGTTTCTGTTTTTAAAAATTTTTATTAGTACATTATAATTGTACATGATAGTGAGATTCATGATAGATTCATACTGATACATTCATGCATGTACCTAACATTAATTTGGTTTGTTATTTTTGTTTTTTATGACATTTTTAAGAGTTCAGGACAGAGTTCTTGAGAATTCCTATAATCTGGATTACCAGATTATTTCCTCCTGATGAAATTCAGGTTAAACCATTTTGCCAAAAATACTATATTCTGTGATCTTGTGTATTTCCCATTGCATCACATAGAAAGCATATGTCAAAGCCCAGCGCAGTGGCACATGTCTGTAATCCCAGTACTTGGGAGGCTGAGGCAGGAGGACCGTTAGGTTCAAGGCCAGCCTCAGCAACTTAGTGAGACCTTGTTTCAAAATAAAAAATAAAAAAGGGCTGGGGGTATAGCCCAGAGGTAGAATGCCCCTGGGTTCACTCTCCAATACCACAAAAAAGTCACGTCATTTTTGTACCATTATTGGTGGTGCTGTGTTTGATTGCCTGCATAGGTTAGCGATCACTAGGCCTTTCCATTGTAAAGATACCTTTCTCCCATTGTATTAGTAAGTAATCTGTGGGGTGATACCTATGAATGGACTATTCACTACAATCTTTTAAGGAATGGTGTTAATATACACTGATGATCAATGCCCAATTATTACACTGATGGTAACAAAATAGAAACCTTCTAATTTTATTGTATTTTTTCTTTCACTGTCCCCCCTTTTTTTAGTAATGGACTATACTCTTTCTTTATTCAACCCTTCCATGGCTGCTTCTATTTTTTAAAAAAAATATGTCTCCATGTTTTTTAGCCAAGTAAAATGTTCTGGGTTTATCTCACACATTTCCTACCCAAATCTGAGATTAGCCATTTCTTCAACAAAGCCTTGATCACTTTTAGTGGAGGGATGGTGTTTAGAAAACACGACCTGAGCACTAGGTATGCTCCTTACTAGTGGGATACTGTTGTTTCTAGACTTTTTCAATGAGCAAATCATGTATATTTGTTTTAAATCATAACAGTATTCCAATTCAAATTAGACCTCACAGGATTTTTATGCATTTTCCCTCACATTCTGTATTTTTTTAATCTCCCTTCTCTTAAAACGACAACCTCATTTCCCATTATCAGTACAGGTATATCTCAGAGATATTACAAGTTTGGATCCAGACTGCCACAACAAAGCCAGTATGCTAATAAAGCGAGTTACATGATTTTTTTGGTTTTACAGTTCATATAAAAGTTATGTTTATACTACACTATAGTCAGGTAAGTGTACAATAAAATTTTGTCTAGAAAATGTGTATACCTTGAAAGTACTTTCTTGCCAAACAGTGCTAGCTATCATCTGAGCCATCAGTGAGTTAAAATCTTCTTGCTGGTGGTGGGTCTTGCCTTGATGTTGATGGCTGATTGATTAGGGTGGTGGTTGCTTAAGGTCCTGGTGGCTGTGGAAATTTCTTACAATAAGACAACAGTGAAGTTCATCACATTGATTGACTCTTCCTTTCATGAAAGATTTCTCTGTAGCATTCAGTGCTATCATATTTTCTTTTTGCTTGGTAGAATTTTACCTACAGTAGAACCTCTTTCAAAATTGTAGTCATTCTGCTCACATCCTGCTATTGTTTTTTTTCTATCAGAAAAGGCTATGTAATATCCTAAATCTTTTTCTGTCACTTTAACAATGTCCACAGCATTTTCACCCAGAATAGATTCCATCTCAAGAGCCCCTTGCTTTGCTCTTCCATAAGAAGCAACTCCTCATCCATTAACGTTTTGTCATGAGAGTGCAGCGAGTCAGTCACATCGTCAGGCTCCACTTCTAATTCCAGTTCCCTTGCTGTTTCCACCACATCTCTTCTGCAGTGACTTCCTCCACCGAAGCCTTGAACCTTCAACGTCACCTGTGAGGGTTGGATTCACCCTCTTCGCAACTCCTGTCAGTGTTGATAGTTTGACCTCCCATGAATCACGAATGTTCTTAATGGCATCTAGAATGGTGACTCCTCTCCAGAGGATTTCCAGTTTACTTTGCCCAGGTCCTCAGAGGAATCTGGGTGGAGCCTTACAGAATGTATTTCTTAAACAACAAGGTGTGTGTATTGACATGGCTCTTTCTTCCATGGGCTGAAGAATGGATGCTGTGTTAGCAAGTGTGAAAATCACATTCATCTTGTTGGATATCTCCTTCAGAGCTCTTGGGTGATCAGATGCATTGTTAATGAGCAGTATATTTGAAGGGAATCTTTTCAGAGAAGTAGTTCTCAACAGTGGGCTTCAAATATTCAGTAAGCCGTGTTGTAAACAGATGAACTGTCACCCGGGCTCGGTCGTTTCATTATAGCACAGTCACAGTAGGCTCAGTATAGTTCTTAAGGGCCCTAGTATCTTCAGAATGGTAAGTGAGCTCTGGCTTCTACTTACAGCCACCAGCTGCATTAGCTCCTAACAAGAGTCAGCCCGTCCTTTGAAGTTTTGAAGCCAGGCTTTGACTTCTCTCTAGCTATGGAAGACCTAGTGGAATCTGAGTATCTAGTGGAGTGGGGGAGGTGATGTCACCTGTTGCCCAGGTGAGGCCAGGTGAGACCCTGGTGGGACCCTATCCTCCCCTCTTCTACTCCAGGCTGTTCACCTTACTCAGATGGGCACTAATAACCAGGAGCTAGCCCTGCCCTCTCCTGCCTCCTCTCCTCCCCAACCCCCAGGTTCTGGGAACATCTTTTCCTCTATTCACATACTACCTCTGGACAGTTGTGTCGAATTCTCTTTTTCTTTTTTAATTGGTGCATTGCAATTATACATCATAGTGAGGTTCAGAGTGACAGATACACACATGTATCTGTCACATGTATCTGTCAGCATTCGTGTGTGTTTTCCTCCAGTTCTCACCACGCTCCCCCTCCCCATAGACAGTCTTTACATGGATACACATAACTTCATGTATGAACAGAGAATTATGAGTAGTTTCCATCATCAGATCTTCTCTTTCTCTTCCCCACCTCACAAACAATAAATATTGGCAGGGATGTGGGGAAATAGAAACCCTTATACACTGTTGGTGAGACTGCAAATTAGTATAGCTGTTATGGAGATCAATATGGAGGTTCCTTAAAAGACTGAGAATGGAGCCACCATATGACCCAGACATACCACTTTTGGGGATCTTCCCAAAGGAATTGAAATCAGATTACTATAGGGAAACATGCATTTCCATGTTTATAGTAGCAGAATTCATGATAGCCAAACTATGGAACCAGCCTAGATGTCCATCAACAGATGGACAAATAGACTATGAAATATGTTGTGTACACAATGGAATTCTACTCAGCCATAAAAAGAACACAATCATGTCATTTGCAGGAAAATGGATGGAACTCAAGAATACTATGCTTAGTGAGATTAGCCAGTCCCAGAAAGTGAAGGGCCTTATGTTTTCACTCATATGTGGAAGCTAAAGAGAAACTGGGAAACAAAGAGAACCTCAGATAAATGAGGGGAGACACTAGTTGTGTTGGTTTTTGTCCAGTGTTTCATTCTTAGGCATCAGTCATTGCTGCTGCTACCAGTGCCAAACATTGATCCTCACCGCCTCCCCACATACCCCCCAAGATACTCTTCATGGGGAAGGGGGGCTGCGGTGCAGTAGGCTGGGCTACCTGCTACCCCAGTGCCGGGGAAGGTGGGG
Source organism: Glis glis (assembly GCA_004027185.1). Classification (NCBI taxonomy): domain Eukaryota; kingdom Metazoa; phylum Chordata; class Mammalia; order Rodentia; family Gliridae; genus Glis; species Glis glis. The sequence continues at coordinate 78,515 of PVJS01000601.1, read as the reverse complement.
CCCTGACCCTGGATGCTGCGGCAGAGTGAGGGAGCAGGTTGGCCCTAAAGGGCCTTTTCCCCCCATTCTGTCAGGAAGGGAGGCCATCCACACCCCCTCTGGATTCCTATTTGCAGTTACTTAAGCAAAAAAAAATCCTTTTCTGGGAGGAAGAGGAGGGGGAGGAGAAGGGGGAGGAGGAGGAGGAGGAGGAGGAGGAGGAGGAGGAGGAGAAGGAGAAGGAGCAGGAAGAGGAAGAGATGGTCCTAGGTGACATCTTCTAGTATAAGGCTGTTTTGTCTGTATGGAAAAATGTGTTGTTTAGCGCAGCCACCTTCATCAGCCATCTAGCTAGATCTTCTGCACAACTTGCTGCACCATTAACATCAGCATTTGCTACTTCCTCTTGAATATCAAATGTACTAGAGACAGCTTCTTTCCATAACCTTATGAACCAACCTCTGCTAGCTCCAAACATTCCTTCCACAGCTCCCTCACCTCTTTGAGCCTTCACAGAATTGAAGAGAGTTAGGGACTTGATCGGGGTTAGGCTTTGGCTTAAGAGGATGCTGTAGCTGGTTTGATCTTCTACCTAGACCACTAAAACATTTTCCATATCAACGATTAGGCTGTTTTGCTTTCTCATCATTCGTGTGTTCACTGGAACAGCACTTTTAATTTCCTTGAATAACTTTTCCTTTGCATTCACAACTTGGCTGTTTGGCACAAGAGGTCTAGCTTTGGGCCTGTCTTGGCTTTTGTTGTTGTTGTTTTGGGTTGTTGTTTTTTTTTTTATATTGGGGAATCAACCCAGAGGCATTTTGCTTCCAAGCCACACTGTCAGCCCTCTTTTTGCTCTTGTTTTTTGCTTTGTTCTGACATAGGGTCTCACTAGGTTGCTGAGAGTCTCCCTCAGTTACTGAGGCTGGTCCTTCTTGGCTTTTGACATGCCTTTCTCACTATGCTCAGTCATTTCTGACTTTTGGTTTAAAGTAAGAGGCCTTCAATTCTTCCTTTACTTGAACACTTAGAGGCCATCATAGGGTTATTAAATGGCCTAATTTCAATGTGTCTCAGGGAATAGAGAGGCCTGAGGAGAGAGAGAGAGATGGGGGAAAGATGGTCTGGTCGCAGAGCAGTCAGAACACACACACTTCTTATTAAGTTCACCACCTAATGTGAGTACAGTGGTGGCACCCCAAAACAGTTAACAATAGTAACATCAAAGATCATTGATCACAGATGGAATAATTATCACTTTCGTTGTCATGAGCAATTACCAAAATGTGACATAGGCACACAATGTAAGCACATGCTGTTGGGAAAATGCCACCAGTAGACTTGCTCCGTGCAGGGTTGCTGCAAGCCTTCAGTTTGTAAAAAACGCAGTGATCTGTGATGTGCAGTGAGATGAGGTGTGCCTGTGTATTTACTCATTCCCCTCTATCATAAACTCAGAATGGCTTAAGATTTACTAAACCATATCAACAAACCTACTTTCATTACATTTAGGATTGTAAATACTAAATAAATAATTTTAATAATAAAACCTTTTTAAAGAAACTAATAGCGTACAGATAGAATATAAGCATGGTTTCTTTTCAAAAAGCCTTCATACCAAACCTGCTGATCAGAAGACATAGTATTTAAAGTTATCCATGTTTTGGAACTTAAAGATGAAAAGATAGTTTATAGAACTTAAAAGTTTACCATTAAACCTAACATTCAATATCTGTGAGAAACTTTCTTCTTACATAGGAAACTGAGAGGTGTGAATTTTTTAACTTAGAAAAATTCAAACTAAAAGTAAGAGAATATAAACCAAATCATGTTTCCTAAATTAAATAGAAATAGAAATTCAATATATGATAGTGCTAATTATCTTAAATTGATAATTATTCTAGATGTCTTCTTGATTGTTTTATTTAGATTTAATCAGATTTGTTTGAGTTTAAAATCTCTCTCAAAAATGGAAGTCTCTCTCACACACCTATGAAGTTTATTGTCTGATTTTTAGACAAACTGATTCAGGTCCAAGATAGAATGTTAAGTCAAATATTGACTTTCAGTCCTCTTTTAATATGGTCATGGTATGAAGGACCAGGCAAACATGTTCCTATTTAACATAGTACAGATAAGTAAACCACTGATTTTTGGTATCTTGCACCTATTAACTTGACAAATGATCTGTATATTTCCACTTAAGGCACAGAGAAGAAATTCATCTTTGAAATGTAACTTGTAGTTACATTTAAAAATTATCCTCTCCTTCAGGTTTCTTATGAAGATGTGGATCGCTTGAAAGGATTGGCGGTTACTGAAAACATGAGGGTCCCCCACTTCCTGCAGGACCATGGCCGGTATATGGAACACCTAGAGAAGATCATGGAAGTGAATGAGCTGACGGACAGGGAACTCAAAGACCTCATATACTAATGAGCACTCTCGCAAACATAGCTCAGCTCTGCCTTTGTGTATCTCACCAGTTAGGTGCAGCTAGCACCAGCAGATTTATAAAAGAAGAATAACTGTTTACTTGAGTTTTCTGAAGAATGTTCTTCAGTATTCAGCTGAAGTTTTAGGTTACATACAAACCTTAAACTCTTTCCCTAAAATGTTTCTATAGGCGGCGGAGGGAAGTACTCCTATTTTCATCTGAATCTCAGATGAGTCCCAGTGAGTGTTTGGGAAGACTCTCCCTTGAATCAAGTGCTAATCTTCTGCCTGAGTGCTGAGGCCAGCTCCAACTGCAGACAGGCGAATTCCGAGCAGTGACATGCAGACTCCAAGGTTATATTGTTCTCCTTAGAAAAATTAGTTTTGTGACACCCCAAAAAGTTGCTGTATCTAAGGATTCTCATTTCTCTTACATGTTAAGTAACGTTAAAGGGAGAGGGGACGGCTATTTGGTAAGTTTCCTTAAGTCCTTTATTTTATACATTATTATTTCAACTTCTCCACAGGAACTAAGGAATTGAGCCTTTTTTTTCTTTGCGGTGGTAGTAAAGATTGGACCCAGGACCTTACCCATGCTAAGGGCGCATGCGCTGCCACTGTACATCCCCAACCCTCTGAGAGTTGCCTCTTTCTGTCTAGTTATGTTTTAATTAAATTCTGTTTTCATTTGGTGAAACATACTATACCTCTTTAAATGTTCAACGCAGTCTTAAGGTCTTTCCCTCTGCATTATTTTATATAAATGATAAGTATAAGTTCCAGAGAAGTGTATCTACACAAATCAAAATAGTTGGGGAAAGGGGAAGCTACTCACCTTTTTGGAATATGAAATGAGGAAGGGATAAATATATTGACCTAGAACCTACAGTAAAGTTGACTATGCTCTGAAAAATGAAAATTCTGGGCATTCCCATTTGATACACCAGCTTTTTGATATTGGCTTAGTGTACTTTATCAAAATCTTTGACTTTATCAGCCAATATAGCATAGTTTGAATTTAAAAATGAGAGTTCTGTTTTGCTGTATTTCTCTTGTTGTCAGTTTATATGCCTAGCTTTGTAATTGATCAGTGTTAGTATATACTTGGGTATATATACTTGGAATCAAATGGTTCTTCATACAACTTATTTTAACAATCAGAAAAAAACATTGCTGTAAACACCCATTCAAGATTGCTACTGTGATTTCTACCCAAAGCTCTCTGAGAATTTGTCTTTACCTCAGTTCAGGCTAAAATGTGGTGCTAACACTAGTAGAGGTACACTGCAACGCATGGTCCACATTCATGCTAGAAAATGATTTTAGGAAATCTTTTGCAGGCTAGGTTATGTGATTTTTCTCTTTCACATATCTAGAAGGGCTTGTCTAAAAAAAGAATGTTACAGCAAACAGGATAGTCTCTAGCAGGTACCTGAGGTTCTTGCAAAGCATGCATCTCACCTTTAGCAGTAGAGGGCCAGGCCCTTTGGAGCACTGAAAGCCCCCACCTCCGCCATGCTGGCTGGTGAGTGTCCTGCACATCTGTTTACCGGGCTGGCGGCAGAGTATGCCAACTCTTACCAGACACTGGAAATTTACTCTTGACGCCTCAAGCTTGTATCTCCTTGTAGCAGTCATATACTTTGAACTTTGTGTAGTGTTTTCTGACCTAACATTTATTGAAGGTGATTGTGAAAACAAGCATAGATAGGAATGGCAATATTCATGTCCTGTGACTTAAGCCCAGATGCCTATAAATGCAACATTTGCAGGCGCTAACACTGCTGGTCTCACCTTATGGTTTAAACATAAAACAGCATCACAGCAGCCTTCGTTTCCTATTGGCAGGATAATCTTCAGCGGTTCTGGTCCTTGAATTTTAAAGTGGGATATTCTCTTTTTGTCTGATTTGAAAAGGATCTGCTTTCCTGCCTTACTGCTTTGGTATAAAGATGAAAACATGAACATTCTGCAGACAAAAATGACCTTAAATCACATTATCTTTAAGATGTATGCAGTGAACCCAAAGCAGAAATACTTAAAGAGCTTTAAGCTTTAAAAGTTGAGATTGAAAATTAAATGTTTATTCTAATTCCTGAAATAAAGGTAAAATAAAAGTTATAATAAACAGAAAATTATAGCAATGATACTTAGTTGAAGATCATATAAATCTTAATTATAATTATTTGCCTTAGGCTATTGATGATTAGGATTTCATCAGTTTTGTCCACTATAATTCTAGCATATAGTTGGATCAAATACAAATTTTGATAAATTGTTACACTTTAGCACCAGATGGATTCAGAGTAAAATCAGTGTTTGCAAGCATAAATCCACAGTCTTCATTTCTTTATATTTTTCACTTTTGTAAAAGTGCTTACAATTTGTATTGTTTGTATATCTTTGGGTATTTTGAGTCTAGCTATAATAAAAAGTAGCACTGAGGTTCTCAAGTGAAATATATGGATATGTATGCATGTAAACTTCTGTTCTTTGAAATCCTAATTATATTTTTATTGTGGCTTTCCTTGTTTTTTTATTGTGTGGTAATTATTGAAACAACATCAGTAAATCTTGTCTTCTTCTGTCCTTGTTTACAGGACAATATTACATTTGCCAAAGCCTACCTTTCCCCTAATTAGTTCTGTTTATACCCTCACGTGTGTATGGAGAAGGGAAAAGGAGACAGGGACAGTTTTGTCAAGTTACTACCCTGTTTGTTTAGTAAACTTTTATGCAGAACCTGTTGAGCAGGATCTGTGCTGGTGCCAGAGATCCTGAGGTGGGGACAGGATGCAGTGCAGTGAGGAGGAGCCGCTTACAGCCCAGCTCGTTCTGACGTGCACTGAAGCCAGTGGGCCTGCCCCTGTGTCTGCAGCAGAGGGAAAGGTTTGCAAAATGATGCCTGCTCACAGAATTGTATTACTGCTCTTTATACCTGGAGCCTGAGCAGCTTTAGCCCAGGGGAAGGAATAGAGTAGACCATGAAAGCAGCTGCTTGCGTCATCAAGAGCTTGGTGGGCTGGGTGTAGCGCAGTGGTTGAGCACTTGCCTAGCATGTGCAAGGCCCTGGGTTCGATCCCATCATAAATAAATAAATAAATAAATAAATAACCTGAATGCTCAAAGGAACCAACACCTTATCCTTAAGAAGATGAGCACTGAGCAGGGACTGTGGCGTGCGCAGGTGCCCTCAACCTCCACAGCAAGTAAGTAACTGGTGTTTGAATTCAAAAAGCCTTGTCAGCCAGCCATGGGTTTAATCCACTTTTGCTCACTGTAATTCTCATAAGCTAAAGGAATTAATGCCTTGAAACTGATGCCAGGATGCGAATAGGTGCGAATTCAGCAGACAATAATTTCGATTGTGGAGCTCTTGGGAATGAGATAAACCTAAAAAAACTTCCTGCCATCATGGAACATCATCAAAGTTTAAATATGTAATTACCTAAGGTGTAAACATCTCGAATTTAGATAAACCAGGTATTTGGTTCTCTTGCAGGACTGGGTGTGTAGCTCAGTGGTAGAGTGCTTGCCTTTTGTGCTTGAGACCTTTGGTTCAATCCCAAAACCCCCCACACAACTTTATCATATTTATAGTTCTTTCCTAATTAGTTACTATTATATCTCCAAGAAAATTAAGTAGCTTGGGTCTTACATGTAAACTGACCCAGCCTGAAGGACTGTGAGGCAATCTTTGAATACTGACAATTATTGAGTGGATTACTTTTGCTTTTTCTTTTTGGTACTGGGAATTGAACCCAGGGACATTCTACCTTTGAGCTACACTCCCAGCCCTTTTAATTTTGAAACAGGATCTTGCCGGGCTTGAGTGAATTTCTGGGTGCCCCTCCACAACTCTCCACTAGAGGGACCTCTAGCTCCTTTCTGGCTCCTTCTCCCTTTCTCTTTCCACACTTCCAGGATTTTATTTATCTTTGGCTAGAGGCCCCCTAGATGTTTAATCTTGCTGGTTGGCCCCTGCAGCTGAATTCTATGACTCCAAGCAAGAAAAACTGTTGCAGGGAAGATGTATATATCACTTTAAAGGACTCAAGAAAAGGAGTTACTGAAGCTTCCTGTGAGCTTATTCCAAAATCTATTACTCTCTGTGTGTGTGTGTGTGTGTGTGTGTGTGTGTGTGTGTGTTGGGGTGGGGGTGGGAGGTCACAGGGGATTGACCCCAGGGACATTCTACTTCCAAGCTACTCTCCTGGCCCTTTTTATTTTGAAACAGGGTCTCTCTAGGTTGCTGAGGGTCTCGCTAAGTTGCTGAGGCCAGCCTCAAACCTGTAATCCTCCTGTTTCAGCCTCCAAAGCACTAGGATTACAGGCATGTGCCACTATGCACAGCCTGATGTCCAATCTAAAGCTCACCCTGACAAGTCTGTCATTAAATTCCTTGGGATGATTTGGTCTGAAAAGCAGTATATATACTGTGTATAATTACTATTTAGTCTTGAAAAATATCTTCAGTGTGTGTATCTACATGAGATAGGAGCAATTTGAAATTCAGATCGTATTCTATATTACCTTAGACACATCTCAGTAAAACCAGTTTTTCCCTTTCAGAGAAATGAGAGGGAAGGGGATACTGAGGAAAGTGACCAGATCCTCTGGCCAGAGAGAGATTTCTCTGCTAGACAACTAATTGTGTCTCCCAAACTGAGGTCCCTGTTATTTCTGGAGCACAGGCAAGGCTAGGGAATTCACCATTTCTGATTTAAACCTCACCATACTTAGATATATCACAGCCTGCTGCCATTTGCCAGACCAAAAACACTCCATGACAACACAGCCCTCAGACCCTGTAAGCTCCTGGCCATCTCCCCCGCATCCCAGGTGAACAACATCCTGTGGGCTGGGATTCCCTCTCGGGCTGGTGGGCAAACACCTGAGTTGTTTTAGGGGTTAGATATGTAGCTAGATCAGACTATAGACTGAGAATTGAGGCTGTGGACTCCTCAGGCTGTAGGGTCCAGCTGCTGGTAAGGCCAAGCTCAAGGCCGAGGCTGGCTCCTCGCTGCTAGTTGGCAATGCATCTTCCACCCAGGAGCCTCAGCATGGAGACACTAGGGTCTGTCTGCTGGTCCGCAGGCTCATGGAAGCCCTCAGGGAGGTCATGTGGAGAGATCTGACAGCTGAATGCTCCGGTGACTTGGCCTTAGGTAAGTAAATGATGAATGATGTTCAGAAAAAGTCATGCTTGTAATCCCAGTACATGGGAGACTGAGACAGGAGGATCACAGGTTCGAAGTCAGCCTCAGCAACTTAGTGAGGCCCTCCACAACTTATTGAGGCCCTGTTTCCAAATAAAAAAATTAAAATAGGTCTGTAGCCCAGAGGTAGAAGACCCCAAGTTCCATCCCCAGTACCACACAAAAAAAAAAGTCAGCAGGAAAGTTCTAAAACATTCCTTGTGCACCAGTTGCTTGCCATTTCTATAAATAGTTTATAGATTTACTCAACACCAGTCTTGTCTGGCAATTATAGTAATGGGAAAAAAAGAAACCACACCATCATCTCCATTAAGACAGAGAAGGCAAGGACTCAAGACAACAAAATAGATACAGTAACAATGAACCTCGGCTGTGATCTGTCAGCTTCAGTCCTACATGTTTTTCAGCTGCCTTGCTGATTTTTTTTCCTTTTTCTTTTTTTGTGGTACTGGAGATTAAACCCAGAGGTGCTCTACCACCAAGCTACCCCCAGCCGTTTGACAGGGGTCTCATAAGTTGCCCAGGCCGGCCTTGCACTTGCAATGCCCTCCTCGCAGCCTCCAGCGGAGCTGTGCTTACAGGCGTGCGCCCAGCTTGCCCTGCTGACCTCTGACAGGATTTGGTAGCTCTTGTCCTTGCTGCTGAAAGAATCCCCTACCTGGCAACTGAAAACCACACTAAAGTCCCGAGTCAGCCACCATGTGTCTTCCTGACACCAGTCACCCTGGTTTCTATTCTTAGTATTATTTATTATTTACAGTGGACCAAATTGCCAGACACTTGTTTAAACCAACTCCTCTCCACAGCAGTATTTCTCAAAGTGTGACCCTCAGGGCAGCTTCACGGATTCAGCAGGTTTAGTGGGGTCTCAGACCAGCTAGTGTCATCATCCCGTCATTAGGCTCTGAGTTAGAGCTTAAGAATCTACGTGCCAGAAAGCTCCTTGGGCTGCACTTCGATACTCCAAGTAGGAGGACCACTGGATGGAGCAATGCTTGCCAGCCTTGGAAACTCAGTTTACCACCCAGCCCACCAGCACCCAGCAAGTCTGCGTACCGAGGCCCTTGTTCCTGGATTCCTGACTCCTTGGCTTTTAGAGTTGGGATTTGCAGCCCCCCAAGTTCATAGGATCCCTCATTGCCTAGGACTGGGATGCTACCAGACTGGGACGCTACCAAGTTTACCCAGAGGTAAAGCCATTTTGGAAATTTTTGTTTTTGTGTGTGTGTGGCACTGGGGATTGCTTTCTGATCTACACCCTAGCCTCGTTTTATTTTTATTTGGAAACGGTCTCACTAGATTGATCTCACTACTTGCTGAGGCTGTCCTTGAACCTTCGATTCTCCTATCTCAGCCTCCCAAGTATTGGGATTACAAGCGTGTACCACCACTCCTGGCTGGAAATTTCTATTTTAAAATGTCACCCCGGGCCGGGCGTGGTGGCGCACGCTTGTAATCCCAGTACTTTGGGAGGTGGAGACCGGAGGATCCGGGTTCGCGGCAAGCCTCAGCGCTCTCTCTCTCTCTCTCGCTCTCTCTCTCTCTCCCTCTCTCTCTCTACTTAGGCCCTCCACAACTTCGTGAGACCCGGTTTCAAAATAAAGTATAAAAAAATAGGGCGGGGGGTGTAGCGCAGAGGTAGAACGCCCCTGCGTTCAATCCCCGGTACCGCAAAAAAAAAAAAAATGTCACCCCAAGCCAGGTATGGCAGTGCACACTTGTAATCCCAGTACTTGGGAGGCTGAGACAGGAGGATCTGGGTTCACGGCCAGCCTCAGCTACTTAGTGAGGCCTCCGCAACTTAGTGAGACCCTGTTTCAAAATAAAGAATAAAAAATAGGGCTGGGGGTGGCGCTCAGAGGTAAAATGCCCCTGGGTTCGATCCCCAGTATCGCAAAAACAACAAGAAAAATATCACCCCAAAGTGTCTCAGAGTTCAGAGCAAAGAACTATGACACAACCCACATCAGGCCTGGGGCTGGCAGCCTGCCACCTCCCTGGCTGCAAACTTGCGCTCTGTCCAAAGTAGCTGGTTCTCCTGCAGTCACACAGACACAACCCAGCCAACAGCGCTCACGTGATCACAGCAACACTCCTGTCCTAATGCCCGCCCCCCAGGACCTCCGAGCTACACCCCCAGTCCTATTTTTTTAATTAAATAATTCGTCATACTGGAAGTCAGCAGGGTGCTTAAGCGGCTCCACCCCATCACTGACTATTGACTGGAACTTGGCCCGCTAAGCAAACGCCTTTAGGTGCCCGGAACCCTAAGCATCAAGAGAAGCGTCCTTAGGTGGCTCCACCTCCAAACTCAGGGAAGCAGAGCAGGTGGGAAATCCCTCTGGGGCCTTTCCCCTCTCCTCCCTCCCCACCGTCCTGGAAGGAGGGTGTCAGTCATCTCCATGCAAAAGCGGACCTCTCCGGGGACAAAGCAATGTCCTCTTTGCTTGCTGCTCTCTTTAGCGGACTTGTGAACTTCACTGCCCTCCCTGGCTCACCTGAGACTCACCACTCCCGGCCTGTCCACCCAGGCACGGGCACACAAATCAGAGAAAAAGAGAGTGTCCCTCTCTCGGGGGACCTGGAGACACCCCTGGGAATGAGAGCCACAGGCCCCAGGTGCCTCGGATTGCATCTCCCCTTGCCTCCCAGGCTTGTCCTCACTGTCCCAGGCCACGCCTGGCTCCTGCCCTCAGCTCTCCGCAGCCTGTTTCTGGAGTGAGACCACATTCCTAGGCCGACCTCAGCGAGCCAGGCAGCGTCCAGGAGGCAGAAGTGGCTGCATTATCTCTTCCCCCACCCCCCATCGTCAAGGATACTTCTTTTCCTCAGCCCTCCTTATCTGACGGACAGGTCTGGCCAGCTGCACTCACTCATCACAGTAAAACCTGAGTCCTTCATGTGCCCCTCCAAGAAATCATTAATTCAGTAATTCATCCCCACGGAGGCCAGCAGGGCGCGTAGGCAATGGCATCCTCCATCCCTGACTCCAGGAACACGGCCTGCCAGGCAAACTCCAAAGCCAAAGCCCCCCTGTGGTCTGACCTCCTCCTTCGCCTCCGCTGGCCACCTGTCTCCTGCCCAGCGCTCCTCCCAGGGGCTTCCGCCGCCTGAGTTTCCCTGGCGGTTCTACTCCTGCGCCTCTGCTCTGGATGGGGCCCTGGCATCTGAACTCATGTCCATCTCGTGGTGGCAAAGGGGCAAAGGAGCCTCCTCGTGCCGGGCTGGGGCTGTCACCAAATGATCACCATCGCTGGACGTTGCTCTGCTCTGCACAACAGCCAGGATTCCACAGCATCATCCAGAATAGCAAATAACCCCCCAGGGCTGGGGGTGTAGCTCATCAGTGGGGTGCTTGCCTAGCATGTGCCAGGCCTGGGTTCAATCCCCAGCACTGCAAAAAAAGGAAGGAAGGAAGGAAAGAAAAAAAAGGAAGGAAGGAAGGAAAGAAGGAAGGAAGGAAGGAAGGAAGGAAGGAAGGAAGGAAGGAGAGGGAGGGAAGGAGGGAGGGAGGGAGGGAGGGAGGGAGGGAGGAAGGAAGGAAGGAAGGAAGGAAGGAAGGAAGGGAAAGAAAGAAAGAAAGAAAGAAAGAAAGAAAGAAAGAAAGAAAGAGAAAGAAAGAAAGAGAAAGAAAGAAAGAAAGAAAGAAAAAGAAAAAGAGAAAGAAAGAAAAAGAAAGAAAGTAAAAGAAAGAAAGAAGGAGGGAGGGAAATGAAAGGAAGGAAGGAGAGAGGGAGGGAAGGAGGGAAGGAAGGAAGGAAGGAAGGAAGGAAGGAAGGAAGGAAGGAAGGAATAACCCCCATTCCCTGGTACATATTGCCTTTTTTCCCTCATGGTACTGGGGATTGAACCCAGGGATATTCTACCACTAAGCCACACCCCCAGCCCTTTTTATCTTTTTTTTTTTGAAACATGGTCTTGCTAAGTTGCTGAGGGCCTCTCTAAGTTGCTGAGGCTGGCTCAAACCTGTGAGTCTCCTGTCTCAGTCTCCCAAGTACTTGGATTACAGGTGTGTGCCACCAGACCCAGCTGCATTTTGCTATTTCTTGATGCCACCCTACCTGGCCATTTTACCACTAATGCCACAGAAATGTGTTCTGGGAACTCCCTAAACCCTTCCATCTACCCTGTTCCTGTCCTTCAGTGACTTGGCCACCACTGAGGATAACAGCGATGATGGTGGTGGGGGGTGATTTTGTGCCAAACATATTTCATTTAGTCTATGATAAAGTTATGAGGTGGGTGGAAATAGCCTCATTTTTCAGATAAGGAAACTGAGCCTCAAGGGAGATCAGGTAACTTGCTTGAGTCACATCAATAGGAAGTTCCAGAACAGATCTGAACAGGAGTTTGGACCATAATATCATTGTAGCCAAGCACTTGTTGCCACCAAAAGCTTCCCTCCTTCTCTTCCTGCCAGGACCCCTAAACTTGCTGGGGCCACTGGCTCTGCCTGGGCCATTGCGAGGACCCATTCCCAGAGGGATAAAAGCCAGAGGGACAGCTCAAATGCAGATGTAGCACAGAGAGTACGGGCATGATGGCAGAGACGGGAATCCAGCATTGCTGGTCAGCTCCACCCAGGGGTTGTGTTGTCTGTCCTCTACTCTCCCTCCCACATCAGGATCTGCCCTGGGAGACAGGGCAGAGAGGGGAGCAGGTGGAGACCTGCACTGCCGGGTCTTCTTCGGGCCTGTCTGCTGCTGCTCTTGACAGCAGAGCTTTCTTTGGGGAGAAGAAGAGAATAGTCATATTCCACCTGACCCTGACTTTTTTTTTTTTTTTGGTACTAGGGTTCCATCCAGGGGCATTCTACCTCTGAGCTACACCCCTAGCCATTTTTATTTTATTTTAAACCATGATCTTGCTAAGTTGCTGAGGGTCTCATGAAGTTGCTAAGGTTGGCCTTGAACCTGTGACTTTCCTGTCTCAGCCTCCCAAGTACTGGGATTACAGGTGTGTGCCACCACGACTGGCTTCCAAACAGGCAGGCAGGGGTCTTCTTGTCCCTCTTCCCCCACCCCGCCCCAGGGCCTAGCCTGGTGGGTGTGCACTGTGTGATTGAAGAATGAAAAGCAACCAAAGAGGGGCTGAGGGTGCAGCTCAGGGTAGAGCATTTGTCCTGTGTTCAATCCCTGCAAGAAAAGGAAAGCCCGAGCCTTTTAAGTAGTCCTGTTTTCTCTCTTAGACTTTAAATTCACCCACCAAATACATATACTTAAATTCCCCATTCTAGAGTTAAACACTTGATTACTTTTGGTGAGTCTTTCCTAGCAAAATACTACTCTGTGGGTGGCATAGAGGGAAAGAATTACAGAGGCCAATGCACCCGACTCCACCTCTGCTGTGAGAATTTCAGCACTCTTGCTCCACCAGGAAATGTATTTATCTATTCTATTAAAGACTAGAAATGTTCCATTGTAATTTTGTGTGGCTTGGACCTTTATTGCTTATGCGTTTGGCCCACTGTGATTATGGACCATCTCAAACATACACACAAGTAGAAAGGAGGCTGGATGAACCCCTGTGTCCCTTGGCCGGCTTCCACAGCCATCCTCACGTCGCAACTGTGAGTACCCTTTCGATTCCAAGCTCTTCTCAATGCTCTGGGATTTATCATGCCGGGAAGAGGAGGAGATACATCATCATTTATTAATCTTGAAACTTCTAGAAAACGTGTGCTTTTGGTTCTGGAAGTTTTGTGAAAGCCCTGTGATTTTGGCTGCAGGAACAGCAGATCAAGACGGGGGAGGCCAGGGGTGGGGAGGCCAGACCTGGAGAGGTGAGGCCTGTAGCTGGGAAGAACCCAGAGGCTGAGCACAGCCCAGAAACTCTGGGAGCTCATCCCCTTCCAAAGTGTGATGCTCTTTTGGGAACTGAGACTTTCAAGGGCTAAATATATCTATCATGGGGTGGGTGTGGTGGCACGTACCTGTAATCCCAGTACTTGGGAGGCTGAGATCATAGTTTTGAGGCCAGTGCGCCATAACTTAAGGAGATCATGTTTCAAAAGAAAAAGAGCTGAGGGTGTAGCTCAGAGGTAGAATGCCCCTGTGTTCAATCCCCAGTACCACACACACAAGGGGGAAAAAAATTATCGCTATGAATAACTACTTCTCCCCTTCAAACCATAAGCTTTACAACAAGAGAAATTACCTTGTGAAGTATCTGGCACATAGTAGGCCTTCAATAAGTGTTTGTTCTGTGAGTAGTTAGAAGGATGGATGCTTCAGCTTAGATATTTCCCCTCCTCCCCTGCCCTCTCCCACACTCTCCCTTCCTCCTCCTCTTGGATCCCTTACTTACTGGATTCTCATCACCAGGCTGCCTCTCAGCAGCGGGAGCAAGATAGAGATCTTGCTGCTCAGGAAGTTCCCAGGAAGAAAGAGTCCAGATTTGGTCCGGACCCCAAAGCTCTTAATCAAAGATTCCCAAAGTGGGCAATACCACCCCCTGGGGGTTGCCAGACTGATGGGGGGAGGTCGTAGGCTCAACTGCAGTTGGGAGGTGTTGAATAAATATAAGGGGCCGGTGGAAGCATGGGGGGGCTGGGTAATTTTTTTTTTCTGAAAAGGGGGCAGTCAGCCAGTGAATTTGAGTTTATAAATTTAGAGTCTAAATGAAAGTGCTGTGTGCATTCCTTGGACTCAAGTGACAGCTCATCCAAACCACTTCAGAAATCACACCCCGGCCCACAGTGACCTGGCTCGGTCTCTGTGTGTATGTGTGTATCCTGGGGACTGAACCCAGAGGCATTCTATCTCTGTGATGCACCCCCAACATCCCCCCTTTTAATTTTTTAGCTTGAAATAGATTCTCACTAAATTGCCGAGGCTGGCCTCAAACCTGTGATCCTCCAATCTCAACCTCCTAAGTACTAGAATTACAGGTCTGTGCCACCACGCCCAGCTGGTCTGTATTTTTAACATGGCCAACAAAAACATCAGGGCACTCCTTAACTGAGGGGGAATAAGTAGAAATCAACTCAAGAAAACCTCTGGAGAGCTGCTGATTGGTAAGCTGAGAAGCTGGACGGGCGCCAGGCTGGCCCTGAAATAGGGATGAGCTGATTAAATCCCTCACTAAAGCACTGCTCAGCGCACGGTGTGCACACACGATCATGTGTCTGTATTTATTTATTTATTTATTTATTTATTTATTTATTTATTTATTTATTTTTGCGGTACCGGGGATTGAACCCAGGGGCGTTCTACCTCCGCGCTACACCCCCGGCCCTATTTTTTATACTTTATTTTGAAACCGGGTCTCACGAAGTTGCGGAGGGCCTCACTAGGGAGAGAGAGAGAGAGAGAGAGAGAGAGAGAGAGAGACAGAGACAGGGAGAGAGAGAGCTGAGGCTGGCCGTGAACCCGGATCCTCCGGTCTCCGCCTCCCAAAGTACTGGGATTACAAGCGTGCGCCACCACGCCTGGCCATGTGCCTGTATTTATGTCCTTACCACTCTGTTGTGCTAACACCCTTGTCCATTTGTCCCACCCCACCCCATCACCAACAAAACACCCCTTGGCCAACCTGTCGTACTCTGGGTGGTCTTCACTTGGAGACACTGGCGGGTTGAGTGCAGGCATGAACTTATGTGCCATTTCTTCTCTCTCTCTCTCTCTCTCTCTCTCTCTCTCTCTCCTTTCGGCACTAGGGGAACCCAGTTCCTGGGTTCAACCACTGATTGAACCCAGGGGCATTCCACCCCCAGCTCTTAAAAAAAATTTTTTTTTAAACAAGGTCTCACAGAGTTGCCGAGGACCTCAATAAGTTGGTGAGTCAGGCCTTGACCCTGTGATCCTCCTGTCTCAGCCCCCCAAGTACTGGGATTACAGGCGTGTACCACCACACCTGGCTCTGTGTGTCATTTCAAATCCTTTCCTGGCTGGTTTCTCTAGAAGCACAATCCCTGATGATGCATAGCCCAGCCTTTCTCAGGCCCCTCCCGGCTCCTATCACAGAATGTTCACGCCTGCAAGCTGTTCCACAGGTGCTCCTCGGGACTCCTAGACTTGCCAAATCTAGTGACACGGCAGGAAGGTTGGCGGTGCCTCCCTCACCTGCTGTCATTCTCTCAGTGGCCACTCTTCACTGTGTTCACAGTAAATCAAAGATGCGTGCACATGCTGTCCCTGGGAGAGGATTTATTGAGTTTCCTGCTGAGCTTCTCTGCCAGGAACAGCTGGGAGCTTGTGAGTGGTAATATTTGACCCTTAGAGACTCCTCGGGTCTTCTTCAATGAAAGGTGACAAGTACCACTGGGCTAGGAATCCTTACTTAAGAAAGCCCAACTTGACCAGGGGAAAGTAAAGGGTTACATGATGTTGGGGAACCACCGAGCACATCTGGGTTGGAAGGAACAGAGAAACACTGGAGGTAAAGTTTACACACTGGGAAGGCTGAAACAGGAGGATCAAAAGTTGGTGGCCAGCCTCAGCAACTTAGTAAGGCCCTCCACAACTTAGTAAGAACCTGTTTCAAAAGAAAAAATAAAATAGGGCTGGGGGTGTAGCTCAGAGGTAGAATGCTCCTGGGTTCAATCCCCAATGCCACACACACAAAAAATTTTTTTGGTACTTGGGATTGAACCCAGTAGATGCTACCTCTGAGCTACACCCCCAGCCCTTTTAATTTTTTCTTTTGAAACAGGGTCTTGCTAAATTGCTAAGGGTCTAAGTTGCTAAGGCTGGCCTCAAATCTGTGATCCTCCTGTCTCAGCCTCCCAAGTATTGGGATTACAGGTGTGCACCATCATGCCCTGCTCCCTCCCTCCTTTGCACAGATGGCAGAGACTTAACTCACACTGCTGCAGCCACAAAGACCCTGGAACTGGAGACCCAGGTGCTGGGGTTCTCACCCACGCCATAGCGGGATGCACAGGAGGAGAGTTCAACTCTCAGAACCAAAGAAACACAAAGCAGGTGACATTGCCCTGGCTTCTGCTCCGCTGTCACCTCTAGGGCAGCCTGGGGAGCCTTTGCAGGGCCCTGTGTTACTGGAGCCTCAGGAGGGCTCTGGCTGCCCTCGTGGTCACTCTCGCTGAATCTTTTTGGCGGACAAAGTCCAGGCTGATGCCAATGGTGCTGATAGAGAAGACTGTGGGTTGCTGGCAACCGAGACAGCCTCCAGCACAGAGAGAGCAGGTGACCTGTCTCAGATCCCTGGGGACAATGAGCAAGAAAGGAGGGGCTCGGGCCACCTGCAGTGCGCCTGTGATAGAGACAGCCCCAGAATGCAGAGGCTCTGTAAGAGCTTCCCCAGTACCTTCACTTCCAGAAACCCAGTGCAGCACCAGGGGACTCCCCTTGACTTCTCCCACAAATTCCTTCACCGTTAGACTCCTCAGATAATCCCAGGAGGCAGGAGAAGCAAGAATAGAATGGGAAGGGAGAGGAGGAAATAGAAACAACACCACTGTAGGCGGAGCTGGGGATGGAGTGAGGACACTGGATTAGAAACAAGCCAAAGAAGAGCGAGCCAGGTGTGGGGGCCACACCTGCAATCCCAGTGACTCAGGAGGCAGAGGCAGGGGTAGCAAGTTCGAGGCCAGCCTGGGCAACTTAGTAAGAAGCTACCTTAAAATAAATAAATAAATAAAAAGGGCTGGGGCATACCACTCCTCGATATCTTTTCAAAAGAATTAAAGTTAGAATACTATAGTGATTCACGCATATCTATCACAGCAGCCAAATTATGGATCCAACCTAGGTGCCCATCAACAGATGAATGGATAACGAAAATGTGGCATATATACACAGTGGAATTTTACTCAGCCATGAAGAAGAACAAAATTATGTAATTTGCAGGAAAATGGATGGAACTAGAGAATATGATGCTGAGTGAGATCAGCCAGTCTCAGAAAGTTAAGGATAGTATGTTTTTTCTCTAAAGAGAAAACAGGAAACAAAAGGAACTTCAGACAAATGAGAAGAGAGACCTGCAGAATGGTGAAAGGGGATTGGGGGAGGGAGGTGGGGAGAGGAAAAAGGAGGATTGAGGGAGGAAACAGTTCAAATGTTATGTCCGTACATGAAGGTATCACTACCAGCCTCACAAATACGGACAGGAAGGGAGGAAGGGGCAGTGGGTGGGATATGGAGGGAAACACACCAAGCGCTGTGTGCACGTATGCTTGTAACACTTTCAATCTCACTATGATGTATAATTACCATGCACCGACCAAAGTATAAAAAAAAAGGCTGGGGATGTATAGCTGAGCGGTAGGGCATCCACAGGTTCAATCCCCAGTACCACGGGGGTGGGGGGAAGCAGGTCAATTCTATACAATGGAATATGACTCAGTGAGAAAAAGGAACGATGGGGCCACAGAAAGACACGAGGGGGCCTCAGACACCCGTCACTACATGAAGAAGCCACTCTGAGGGATAGATACTTCATGTATGATTCCAGTGACATGGCGCTCTGGGAAAGGTGACGCTATGGAGACAGAAGATGGGGCTCGGGGGAGGGGAGTTTGAACAGGCAGAGTTTAGCGCAGTGAAGCTCTTTCGTATAACACTGTAATGTGACATATGTCAGTATACAGATAGACCCCACTCACTATACTTTGCTCTAAAATTATTTGACCTTACGATGGTGCAAAAGCCATGTGCATTCAGTAGAAACTGTGCTTTCAGTTTTGAAGTTTGCTCTTTTCCTGGGCTAGGGAGATGCCGCCCAATCATGTTTCAGGATGTGGAGCAACGGTGGCAAGCTGCAGCTCCCCATCAGCCCTGCCGGCCACCAAGGGAGACCACTGACTCCACAGTGCATCCTGCTGCCAGCAGTGTCTGGACACAAGTATTCAACAAATTACATGAGAAGTTCAACACTTTATTACAAAATAGGCTTTGTGTGAGACGATTTTGCCAAAGTGTTGGTTCACATAGGTATTCTGACTACGCTGAAGGGAGGCAAGCCTGAGCTATGATTTTCAGTGGGTTAGGTGTATTAAATGCATTGGTTTTTGTTTTGTTTTGTTTCTGTTCTTCAGTACTGGGGATTGAACCCAGGGGTGCTCCACCACTGAGCTACATCTGTAGCCCTTTTTAATTTTAATTATTTTTTTGGTATTGGGATTGAACCCAGGGGAGTTCTACCTCTGAGCTATACCCTCAGCCCTTTTACTTTTTATTTTGGAAAAAGGGTCTAAGTTACTGAGGGTCTCCCTATGTTGCTGAGGCTGGCCTCAAATCTGCAATCCTCCTGTTTCAGCCTTCCCAAGTAAGCACCAGGGGGATTATAGTCATGCATCACTACACCTGGCTTAATTTAATTTTGAGACAGTATCTTGCTAAAATGCCATGGCTGGCCTTGAACTTGTGATCCTCCTGCCTCAGCCTCCTGATTAAATGATAATTTCAACTTACCATGAGTTTATTGAGATGCAACCCCACTGTAAATCAAAGAGCATCTGTATATTTGTCAAAACCCAGGAGAAGCACGACACAATGAGTAAAACTTACACTGTGGAGTAAGTTAATGTATCAATATTGGCTTAGCAATTATAAAAAATGCAGCACAGTCAAGCAATGTTAACAAAAGGGGAAAGGGCAAAAGGAGATATGAAACTGTCCACCGTGCCTGGTTCTCCTGTAAACCTAAAACTGCTCTTAAAAATAGTCTATCAGGGCCGGGCATGGTGGTGCACGCTTGTAATCCCAGTACTTTGGGAGGCGGAGACTGGAGGATCGGGGTTCGTGGCCAGCCTCAGCTCTCTCTCTCTCTCTCTCTCTACTTAGTGAGGCCCTCTGCAACTTCATGAGACCCGGTTTCAAAATAAAGTATAAAAAATAGGGCTGGGGATATAGCGTGGAGGTAGAACGCCCCTGCGTTCAATGCCTGGTACCGCAAAAAAAAAAAAAAAAA